>CAUHTR010001125.1:0-77894 GCA_959609185.1 Schmidtea polychroa
TAAATATACAACAAGCCTATGATCCATCCAAGGAATTTCCAAAAGATATTGGTTAATAAATTGCCTTGACCGTTCAAAAGAATTTATCAAGTTATCAATTTTTTGATGAGTTACATTTGAATCATCTTTCATCCAAAGAGAAAGTTGTTTCATAGTTCGCTTAAAGGTTGTGTTTATCATGGAGATAATTTTACAAACTTCTGTTAGACATTTTGTCCAATTATTTTCAATTTCTTCCATGACAGGGTTCGGGTGACTGTTAAGGATTATATTCTGATATCGCTTAACGGTTTTAGGAATAATTAGGTTGTTTGCAGAGTAAACATTTTTACATGGGATTCGATCTAAGGGACATGTGATATCTTTCTGAAATAAAATATAAACAATGCAGTCCGTACAGAATCTATGTTTGCATCCATAGAGAATAACAAAGTTGTCTGTCAAAAATGTTTCCCAACACAATGGACATTCGTTTTCTTCACTATTGTAGTGTTTCATTTTAATAAATAATAGAATTCATTTACATCAACAATATCAAAACAAAATATGTTACGTAATTAGTAAATTGTTTATTTCTTCATTATATTTTCTTCAATATTTTTCCAATTATTTCAAACAATTCATGACAGAAATATTGGAATCATGTTGACTATTTGCAGAAATATAAGCAGGAATCTTTAGATTAGTGTCGGACAAACTTTTTAGGTCTCGGAAACAATAAAGAATTTTTTTCAGAAATTTATAATATTTAATATCACATTTTCAAGAGAAAACGACTTACTATTTTTATTATGAAAAATCTAATTTCTACAACATTTTAATAATTTTTTAATAAAGAATATTTTAATTTATATATATATATATATATATATAGTAGGTACTTGTCCATTATCGGGATCCACAGTGCATTATCCATACGGGGAGACAATATCTTGTCGGACAAACTCTGAGTATATATAATGAAATTAATTATTATTATTATTTACTTAGATATTCATAAAACTTAATTTCTGCATCAATTTCATGATTATTTTCAGCATTTTCAATATTTTCACGATTATTTTCAAAGTTATTTTATATTAATATTTTAAAGTTATTTTCAAAGTTCTTATTATTAATTATTATTATTATTATTATTACTTCACCGAACTTTTGAATAATGAATTTGGGGTCCCGATAATGAACAAGTACCATATAATATTATAAATTTAATGTCACAAATCTCGGACCCCATTCCTTAAAGTACGTAACAATTTTGAAGAAATTTTTTTTTAATTAAAACCTAATTAAAATTTATTTAAAATATAATATAATATTTCATAAATTTTACTAACTACCAGGAGGACCTAAACGGTGATTGGTCATGAAATTGAAAAATCCGGCCGGCTTGCAAAAAACATTACCATTTACTAAACCCTCTAAACCTTAGGATACTATTCCTAATCCCTTCGATACGCATTTCATGCTATTTCGACATAAAACTAATTCAAATGTTTCACAAAATTATTTTTAAAGCTATTAAATTCTACTAAAAAAATAATAAAAAATTAGAAAATTTTTTTAAAAATAAATGTGTGACGTCACACTTGAATCCTCCGCATCCCCCTGTGACAAACCGTCACATTTTCTTACTTTATGGACGGCCCCTATGAACATTAACATTTATTGAAGAATGTAATTTTTTGGTAGTTAGATAACTAAATTTTGAACTTTTAAGGAAAGGAAAAGGTCATCCGAAATCTGCGTGTCATAGTTTATGTTGATCATGGAGTTTTTTTAACTGATTCATTGGAAGGTAAAGTAAAGGTATAATATCGACGCAAGAACGTATACGTACAAAAGGCAGACATGGACAAAAGACAGACAAATAATTTTATAAATTTAAATTTACGAATAATAAAAAATAAATTAACTAAAAATTTAAACAATATAAAAAACAATATTGAATTGTTAGTTCGATCAATAATTTAAATTGTGAGCTATTCCACGAAGGAAATCAATCACAGAACGATTGTGTCGGTCATTTAAAATATGTGCAAATCATGTCGGCCTTTTGTCCATGTCGGCCTTTTGTCTGTCGGCCTTTTGGGGTAGAACCCGCAAGAAAGATGTATAGCCATAAAATCTACAGATACTTCCATGTATAATAAAACGAATGAAGATAATTTAGTAGCGGTCAAAGTTGTTCAGTTTCTTGTTTTAAATGATTATATTAATCACGGCGAAAACAGATTTCTAACCAATTTAAATGATTCTCCTGGGTTGCGTTGCTTTTAGTATTGAAATGATAGCATTAAGATTTACTAATCGAGATCTCGTTGTAGTTCACTGTGTTTCAAGAATGTAAGTTCAAACAGAAACTGTATTGGAACGAATCTACTCTTCATCCGATTTAATCCAATAATGTATATAATTTCAACCCGTGTAGATCACTTATATACAAATTTCGCCTTGCTGATTATTTTATCCTTAGAGTAAACTCAATTTAAAGCCGGAAGATAGTATGGATATTATAGTGGTGAGAATGGATCTTTACTGGAAGTGTGTTATAAAAGGTCACTGGTCATGCAATAACCATTTGGTAAATTTGTGGAATGTCTGTTAGTCTTTTGCTAAAATTGAACATTGAAAAAATATATTTTTACAAAATAAATTGTCTTTTGGTTTGACAATATAATCGGTAATATATTGTTATAAATTTAACACTAAAAGCCAACTTGAAATTTAAAAAGGAAATATCTTGATGTATGAAAAGTTTTGTTACTGCATTTTTTTATTATTTTATTATTATTATTATTATTTTATTATTTTTTTTTATTATTTTTTTTATTATCCATTAGTTTTCTGGTTTTTTATTTATCCACGTAAAAAATTCTTTTTAATAATTTTAAACAAAATTTATTAAATATTTTAAATTTTCAGTATATGAAAAGTTGGTATTTACTGTGTTAAAAATTAATTCAAAATCAAGAATTCAATTGAAAATTAAATAATATTTGTTCTAAATTGCAAAATTTATTTTAAAATAAATAATCAAAAAAATTATTACATTAAAACAAATTTTACCTATCGAATAAACAACATTTGTTGTAATTCAACGGATCAAATTTAAAAGTCATGTAAAAAATATTTTGAACTTAACAAATAATTTTTTAATTGTTTGAATTGTCAGTATACAATAATATAATACTTGAAGGTAAGTACCCACTCTTAAGTACTCACTCCACTGATCTATTTTATATATACTAATGAACACAGAATACCGTTTGCTTTGGTTAGATTAAAATAGGATGATATTAGGATCCCATCTTTAAAAAAAAATTTTATTCTTCGCCGAAGGGTCTTATTTGTCCCAGTATTACAAATCCGTAATCTGGGAAACAAGGGAGTCCCATTTGATATGTCCAATCTTTTTCTTAAACAAATTACGATTTATTTTAATTGTGTATGTCGAATTTTCTGCAGAATATTTTTTAAAATACTTATCCAAATGTTAACAGCGAAAAATATAAATATTAGTCAACTACAGATCGCTCATCGAACTCGCTGTAGGCGAGTTGCAGTTTAGCCCTAATAGAACTTTCACATGAAAGTTCTTATCATCATTTCACTGTAATCTAGCCATTACAAAATTTGATACGCAAATGTAAATACGATACGACATAAATTTGCGAAAAGTTCTGAAAATATTTTCACACATCAAATAATTCTAACAAATTAATAAAGATTTATTCTTCAATAAAAAAGAATTCATATTATTGAACATATTTTTTTCATGCAACCCTTTGATTTGGTTTTCTGATCCCATCCTTCGATGACTGTAGTGACCGCACAATCGAATACCTGTTTCAAACCTTTCTGAGTCAATGCTGAGCATTCCAGATATTTTACTGCGTCGATCTTTTTTGAAACCCTTTGAGCATCATTTGTTGATACTGTGTTGTTTGGGGATGATTTTGCTATGTCAGCCTTCGTTCCAACAAGAATCACTGGGACTTTTGGACATTGTTGATTTAAAATCGGACTCCAATAGGTTTCGACATTCAATAATGAGTTGGGATTTGTCAAAGAGAAACAAACGAGAAAAATATCCACGTCTTGAAATGCCAAATTGATTATGGACCGATATTCCTCTTGTCCTGCGGTATCAACAAGAAGCATATTGTAGCAGATTCCATTGACCATAAAAGTCACGACATAATTGTCGAAAACGGTTGGTGAGTATTCCGATGGAAATTTGTTGGTAGTGTAAGATATCAACATACTTGTCTTTCCAACATCTCCATCTCCAACTATGACAACCTTCAAATCTTTTTCATTCGGTTCATCATTGGTATTTCCATATAATTCATAATTTGACTGGTTCATAAACGGCTCTTGAGGTAGATATTAATAAAATAAAACAATGAAAATGAATAAAAAATCAAATATTAATTAAAAATAAAAATGACATCACTCACTCTACTTATAAATATGCATCGGCAATTATTCAGTGTGCACAATACATTCTATTGTGTTATTAGTGATATATATCTATTACATAACATTTTTGTTCTATGGCTATCAATTAGACATTTCAGCATAATTTTCTTTGCGATATTTTTTGCATTCTTAAACGATAACTAACATGATAAAAATTGTAAGTAGAAATTGTTTTTGCTATAAAAATTGCAAATAATTCAAATTTTTTAAAAATTTTGTTTTACTGAATCGAAATTAATTCCATACATTTAACAGCGCAATTTAAAATATTCACTTCTTATCAGCATATTATGTCTTATCGTATTTATCATGGGTATACCAGTGAGGCCTGGCTGGTTTTTAAGTCGACCACTAAGATCCCCAAAACAGTCCTTTCAATTCACCTTTCAAAACCATTAAAAAAAATTATTTTTTTAAACTCGGTTTGGCCACACCAAATATAGGCATTTCATAATTGGAAGATGCAATATAATCTGATTGGGGACTTATGTCTCTCTTTTTATTTTGGTTGAAGAACCAAATTTTGTGAAAAATCTAAAGGTGCTAAAACAGAGGTTGCGTTACACAGTAAAAGTATGATATCGTGACATAATTGCATGAATGATTGTCATACTATCCCTTTAATTAGGTCGTTTTGATTGTTTAATAAACATCAGCTACAAAATGCCTTTACTTCACAGTATATTCAGAGTTTCTTTTTGTGGAACCTTTTCTCTTCAGAAATGTTAACAAATTCATCAACGTCCATTTCCTTTGCGTATTCGTATTCTATGCTGAGAATGGCTAAGTCAGAAAATCTATTTTGCAACATGGTACTACAGAGGAAACGACTTCTCTGCTTTTACCACAGTCACTAGTAAACTGAAGAAGAGAAGATATGCAGCGCAGAGATCCGGGAGTGGGGCCGACTCAGAGGTATTTCTAACAATTATTAGTAGCTAGGTCAAGTTTTTGACATCAAATGAATCGCAGTTTTTCCAAATTAAAGTTAATTAAAAATTATCTAATATCAACCATGCAACAAGATAGGTTAGTGGGGGTGGCTATGTTGTCAATAGAGCATGTAATAAAACAGATAAATTTTGATGATATTATCGAGGAATTAGCAGAAGGAAAAAATATTCCATTAAATAAATTGATAAAATTATGTTCATGTTTCATTTCTTCCCGCATATAGAACTTTCCTGAGGCCTTATCCGGGAGTGATGTAACAAGAAAACTATTTTTGGTTATTAAAATATAACTCAACTTTTTGATTGTGGCCCTTTTCCTAATTTCTTGTTTGAGAACCATTCTTAAACTTTACAGAACGATGGTGCTATGTAATTTGAATATTGTTTTTGTAACTTTGTCGCTTTCAAGGACAATTTGTCATTGGTGACGGTAGTAATTTCGTGAGGCTGTAGTATGCCAAATATATCTACCACAATCTACATTCCTCTGGACTGATGTTTAACCTCATTGATGAGAATGTTTAGATCTTTACTCGATCAGTGGATCTGTTTTCATCACATATGCCTTTCAAACAATTTTTTAATTTTTGAGCATAATCCAAAGAAAGCCGAACTTAAACGATTCTAATTTCTTTTTAAGTTCGAATGCTTCGGCAACGATATCTTTTTTCTCGACCAAATTTATATTTATTAATGCCTTCAATATATCTACATAACCATAGTATACTGTTACTATACACTCTTCACGAGATGACCATTTGACTGTGCACAGTTCTTTGAGTTGATATTCAACTTAGTTGTAAACGATGGCAAGATATCCACTCACATGGTGCTTGGATAAAAAGAACATGTAAAGCCGTTAAATAACATAAAAGAATTGTGATACTTCTTGGACGTAAAAAGCGTTTGACACTTTCACCAAAATACCTTATTGCACTTTATAGAAGACACAACTTATTGTGACAGCACTGTCATAGCCTTGGCCGCGATATTTCGACAGATCGTGATACTTCCATTTTTTCCACCATTATTGATAACATAAATTAATACATTTTATTTATATTTTAATTAAACATATAAACATAAGATATATATATATATATATATATATATATATATATATATATATATATATATATATATATATATATATATATATATTATCTATAGTACAGTAATCCTCATGCGCTCCGCGTTTTCTGAAGGGAACTGTTGTAATAGTCTGCACTAAATAAAATTTTTGATTAATTTAAAAAGAATTAAATAGACTAAAAACAAACTTTATTTAAAGTTTGTTTTAATATTATATGTTTATTGGTATTGTATTTTAAAATGTAAAATAAAGCTTTTTCAATTTTGTTCTACTGAATTTCATTTATTTGGAGAAAATTATTTGCGTTACAATTTAATTTTCTAATTGAAACAATAAATCGATTGTTGAAAGAATAAAGTTTTCTATGTCTCTATTCAGATTTTGGATTTTATTTTTCATCATTATTTACAATTGTTTAATTTCTACAGTGAAAGCTTTTCAGTAAAATTCTTTGAATGATGCGATTATTAATACCCCCAAAGGAACAGAAATAAATACAGTATCTGATTTAAGATTATATCTCATTGAGAGTAGAAACAAAAATGGCCTTGTTCTTGTTTATGATATTTTTGGATTTAATGCCAGCCAAACCAGACGATTTGCAGATTATTTAGCTGAGCATTCCTTTAATAAATTTATGCCCAATTTATCTTTTCCATTCTACAGTTCCATAACACTCATCTTACTACATCTATAGGATTTTCTTTTGTTTTTTTAAGGAGAAACAAATACATTTGGGTTATTTTTCGAAAGAATTTCAAATAATTTTTGCCACCAACATTTTGTTATTTGCGCACTAAACATTTCGCAGGAGCGAGGATTTTCCCCGGAAGTTTTTCAGCGTCAATTATTAATCAATGGAAGTAACAGTTGTAAGCACTAATTACCAACAAAACATTGACAGGATTTTTGAAACTCAAAAATCAACTTGGTCAAGAATCCCTAGAAACAGACCCTTGTATAAAGTATCCTTTAAAGTTCGTAGAAATTTGAAAAGAGATTTAGTCCATATTTGACTAGATCCAAGCAAAGAGTTGGTAAGCAGTCATTGTTGATAGGGTTTTCTGAAAAGCTTTGGAAGCTTTATTGAACTCATCAGAAAACAACAATAAGGATATAATAATTTAGTTTTTAAAAAATAATATATGAAATTTTAAATAAATAATGAAATAAACAAGGCAATGATTTAATGATTGAAAAACGCTGGTCAAACATCCGTTTTACTATTTATTTCCATCGTCATAGTGTCATTATCTAATTGGATAGAAAGGTCTATAGATAGAATAGATTAATCAAACAAATTATACAATTATTTCTAATTTTTAATCATAATATACAGTGAGCAAAAAAAGTATGGAAACATGAGATAGAAATTTGTTTCTTCTTTTATTATTTTATTCTGCTATTTTTGCTCACTGTAAATAATTATGTATGTTTAAAATAAAACATTTATATATAAAACTATAATTAATAAATTTTTGTTTAACCCTTTGGGTACATTTGACAAGTCAGACTTGTCATCTGTAACTTTGGCTGTACATATCGATGACGAGTTTCACCCGTTGTCTATATTTAGTGGTCCGTATAAAATAAATGTATTCATCATGAAATTACAATACAGTAAAATCTTTTTTTACACGCTCTTTTTTTACACGATTTTGCAGAAAATCATGTAAATAATTAAAAATATTTTTTGGAATTCGTGTTAAATCAAAAATAACGTGTAAAAAAATTTAAAATTTATTTCAAAATCGTGTAAAAAAAGACTTTACTGTAAAATTAAATAAATTCGATATGTTAAAAAAAGTTCAAATAAATCGGGACCCAAAGGGATAATTTTTTTCATGTTCACATTTATCCTTAATTTATGTTTATTTAATTAAGACTTTTTTAAAAATGTGCATATTTGTTATTTTTCTTGTGGAACGAACTTATCCTTTTAACATGCACTCGAAGTTTGTTGTCAAACAATTCACAACGAATCGCACCATTTGGTGTTCTGACTCTATTTTATACCTTCTTTTAGCTACACAATTTCCCTGTAACTCTCACCTGTCTTAATTCTCTCTGCTACCCTTTCCCTCGCGAATAATTGACAAAATTCCATCTCATATGAGTCTTTACTGTTGACATAAAATGCGCATCATCTAAAACAAACTGCGGCCATACGGCTGCATATCACCGTGATAGTCCAAAATGGAGGCCGTAAACAAATGATATAATTATAAGGTCATTGATGCTTTACTGCAAGAATTCACTGAACGATTCCATGACTAACAAGATTATACCAGCACTTCGCCTTGTTGCTTCTCCTCATCTCCTGGAACTGAGAATACTCTCCTGTACCTTCAAATGGAATTGGTGAAGTTGAAAAACAATGAACAGGTCATCGGGAAATTTTAGAATAAACCCAATTTGTTAGAATTCTAAACTGTGATAATTGGCAAGAAGCATCTTTGTTGTCTTTGGAAGCGCATATGTATGTCAAGCAGCATTCTCTCGAATGAGGTACTTGAAAACAAGTACAGAACTCGATTAAGGGACTACAACCTGGACTTTAGAATACGCTTTAAGGTCTCGAGCGAGCCTCTAGATTTCTCACACCTCTCGGCAAATATCCAAGAGTAAGGCAGCCATTAATTTGGAGTATTGTTATGGCCAAATCACATTAACTATACATTTGAGTGTGATCGAACCTGTATTATTATGATTGCCTTTAATTATTTTGTCAGGAAAAATATAGTATTGTACCTCATGGAAAAGTAAATGAGAAGGGCAGTAAACATGTTCGTAAGCGTAAAGATATGACGTTGTTCCTGTTTTTCGAAATTAAATCAACGCATTTAAAGAGGTGATTCTAAAACATGTTTCTTTCAATAACCTAATAACAAAAATATCTTAGCGGTGGTGAAGAGAATATAAAGATTCAACGCGCCCGACATATACCAAAGGTTGCCTACTCCTAAGTAATAACTATATTGAGAAATACTTTGTTCAAGTGAAAAAATAATTTTCATTAGTTTATTATTGATATTTTTACAAAGTTTTGTAATTACAGGAAGCATGATGTAAAAAAGACAAATTTCAATGTTAAGTAATCAGAAGCCGTCCCGGACGAAATTTAACTTTGCTTACGTCAAAACTCTCCGTTGCTACTTAGTATTTTTTTTTCCACGAAAAAAACATTATAATATTTCTCTATTTTTATTTCTACTAAATCCCTTGATAATAAAAAGATGAATATTATTCTGACAGGCGTCATTCCTTATTGTAAAATATAATTTTCTCAAAAATTCTGAATACCAAATTTTTTCACGGGAATTATTTCTTATATCAATATAATTAATTATGTTGACATTATTTTATTTACTCAATTTTCATCCCATCTTATTTTTAATGCAAATAATAATTTATAATAATTTATCCACTAAAACTACTAAATTAAATAAAATTGGTTTTATTTTTATTTTTAAAACAATTTTCTACATTTCAAATTCAGAGATAAATTTCAGGTGACTGATAAAACAAAATTTATTTATTATTCGTAACTAGCTATTAATTTGCGTCGGTCGTAAATCATTTCAGTTGATAGTTATCACTTATTTTATTATATTACGAATAATTAGCGTTTGTCAAGAGTCATTATCGGATTTAATCGCCGTAATCATAAATAAAATACATAAATAGTATACATGTATGTAATATATATAAGTAGTACACATAAGTAGTATAGATAAATGTTATATATATATATATATCATTATGACTCACTTTTTAAATTCTCCGAATACTTTATTAAAATAATTACTACCAAATATAATAAGCAATAATAATAATAATAATTGTGGTTGGAATAATATTATAGTGAAATGATTAATTTTTTTTTAAATATTGTTAAATTAAATTTAAGTTGATTAATGAGCATTCCTATAATAATTAAATTCACACAAATAAATCAAATTCAAAAAATTAAGAAAAATGAAATATTTTGAAAAGTACATTATTTTCATGCAAATAGTGAAAATGCAAATAAACTGCTCACAGTCTTTTTATGAATATTTATTTTTACTATACATATTAAATAAATACAATATTATAAAATATTATTTTAAATTTTAGCAGGGCCGTAACAAGGGTGGTGCGAGCGGTGCAGTAGCACAGGGCGCACAACTGAAATGGGCGCAAAATTGTAATGTAACATTTTTTTAATGTTACCAAAAAATAACAAAATATAAATAAAAGAAATTATCAAATGGCCTGCACTAAAAAAACGACACACTAACTAGCCTATCTTTATCATTGCTGATTGGACTGGTCCATTAGCGTGCCTTCGTAGGTGTGTATTTTGAAAAATGTTAATCCACAAAATGGGCTCCTATCAATTTTTTAATTAGCAACAGAATTTTAGGATCATTACTACCTATTATAATAGCTGGAGATAGTTAACAATCTCAACATGAATATTATTATTATAGTAGGCTGATTTGAATTCGGGATTTAAGGGCGCCAGATATATGAACTAATTGTTTAAATATTGCAAAAGGAAAAGATTTTAAAAGATTTTAAAAGATTTTAAAAGGAAAGATTTTCAGAGATTACAATGGATCAAGCTAATAAGGACAACAATAACACCGATGGGCAAACGATGGAAAATAAGAAATAAAGGTAGTAGAGAAATGAGAGTCAATTTGAATGATATGGAGAGAGAGATAAAGTTCATAATAGTGGAACAACTAACACCAGAGGTTGTTGGAGACATTGAGATGCAACTGAGATTTGGCATTGATTTACAATTTAATATTATTCAGGACGAAACCGAGACGAACAACCACATTGGAAACATAGAAGCTCAATTTGGCAGAGTTATCACAGGAGGAGAACGGTTTCAAAAGGCCAGAGATACGATGAAGATAAAAGACTCGAATATTATAGAATTAATATGAAAGAATCGGAATGTGTTTATGGCAGATAAATGGGATATAGAATGTACAAAGTTATTGAAACATAGAATTGAGACAAAAGGAGGACCTATAAATATCAAGCCGTGGAAAACCGATCAATTTAGAAGGAAAAATTGATGAGTCAATTAATAATCTGTGGGAGAATAACATTATCAAGAAGTGTAGCTCACCGTGGAACACGCCGTTAATTTGAGTGTGGAAAAAAAAAGAAACAGGATGTCAGACTGTGTCTTGAGTTCAGACAGTTAAATTTAATAATGGTGAGACAGGCTTTTCCTATGTCAAATATATCAGAATTATTAGATAAACTGGGTGGAGCTCAGTATTTAATTTCGATTGACCTGCGTAATGCATACTATCAAGTTGAAATTGATGAAGAATCATCAGAAAAGACAGCTTTTTCAACGAAAGTAGGACAATCTTTTGTTTAGTATAGATATACATTGATATATGTGGGCCTTTGCTAGAAACGTTTAGGAGAAAGAAATGTATCGTTGCCATAATTGATCAATTTAGTAGATATATAGTACTACGATTGGTAACAAGACAAGATGAAGAGACAATAAAAGAAACTATCATGAGAGATTGGATATTAAGATTTGGAGCATCAAGGAAGATCCGCGTGGATTGTGTGAAGGTATTCGAATCAAGAGCAATATCAGAAACGACAAGGTCGATGGGAATAGAACTTGGCTTTTCAAGCCCAATCAAAATAGTACAAACGGTATCATAGAGAGGCAATTCAGAACAATAAGGGACTAAATAAATATGTCTCTGAAGGAGAGAAAACACAGATTGGACAGAAATATTGCCAGAAATAGAATTCACCCTGAATGCAACAATACAGAAGTCGATCAGAACTTTTTTATTTGTTTGATAAACGTGGTCGCTTAATGTGGACAGCTTGACCTATCTGAATAAATAATCTGTGTTGAGGTCCTAAAACAAAGTAACATTTTAAGCTGGATAAACAACGAAATATCTTAAAATATAACATGAAGAATTGGTTAGAAACGGAATTAGTTGAAAGAAAACATGTTTATAAGGATAACTAAACAGTTGAGACGTTGATTTGTAAATTTTGATAACCAATGTGCAATAGTTGTATTGCTATTGGTTCAACTCTTTATTAAAGAGCACGAGGAATCAGAGTAACCGACTATAAATATTTGTTAATATGAAAACCTAACAGCTTAAAGTCACAAATTTAATGATTTGAAAGAATTGTTCAAGATAAAACCAAACGATATATATATTAAAAAGAGAGCTTGAAGACTATAAATCAGTAATATATAAAAAACATCGATATATTACTGATTAATAGTCTTCAAGCTCTCTTTTTAATAAATTCAATGGTAAAAATAATCAGTGGTAAAATTGGAAATATATATATATATATATAACTCTTCCAGATACGTTATAGTGTTCTTCTATCTTTGTGAATATAAGTAGAAGCTATGTTAGAAGCTATAATATTCAATTCTTCTGTCATCAAATAAATTACTAAGACTAAATAAATCCAAAATTATTTAGTAGATTGCTCCGATCAATGTCCCGTTTGATGGAGCGTGCTCGTTTGGGTCATCCTCCCTATTATACTAGTCTGGCTGGCTTGAATGTCTTGTATTTATCATCTCATCATCAGACTCGATAGCTGCAATATCACTTCTCTTATATTGTTGGTTTCCCCATTGTCTTTGATGTACGTTCCTTGGTTGATACACATCTTTTCTTTGTAGATAAGTATTTCTTTGAATTCTTCCTCCTGACATCTTCCTTTGGTCTCGATCTCTTCCTTGATTTCGTCTTTCCATATTTGTGTAGCACTCTCTTTCTTTGTGTCCTCGTGCATTGCATCTATGACATTTGATTGTTGGCCATTCTCTTCGTATGTGACCTTCAACACCCCATGCATAACATTGAAATCTCCTTTTCATATTACATTCTCTGCTACTGTGTCCCGGTTTTTGACACATCCAGCATTCTATCACTTTATACCTTGTCTCTGGTTTCCATTCGTTGATTTTTCTCTTCGTGGCTCCAACTTGTACCACATCTCTATAAGTTCTTTCCCCAGTTTTAGGTCGTATTGATCTCACAGTCTTTACTTGTTGAATAACCTTGTTAACTTTTTCTATCTTCTTTATAGTTTCTTTAATCTGTTCCGCCATTTTGAGATCTTTTATTTCGATTTCTTTTCTGATTTCTTTATCTCTTATGCAATGTGTCAGTAAACATTTCTAAATTTCCTCCTCATTCCAAATGTGTGAGGCCAATTTTTTCGTCATTTTTAATATTTTCTCGATAAATATTTCCTCTGATTCGTTACCTTGCTCGTAGTTCAAGGCCTCTCTTAAGTCATCAATCAATGACGTTTGTCGATGAAAAGCTGTTCTTAATTTCTGTTCTACGGTTTTACCTTCTGCGGCTTCCCATTCTTCGATCAAAGTCCTATCCAGAAGTGTAATGACTAGTACCATTTCAGTCTTCACTGGTGTCTTCGTTATTTCAAAGAACCTCTGACATACTTTGATGAATAATTCAAGGTCATCTCCTCTGTGGAATTTTTCTGGAAGTAATCTTCCACTAAGCAGATCCATTGGAATGGTCGAATGGAATAATGAAGATTACTTAGTAGCAACATTAATTAAATTTTAAAACAATTAAACGATAATTTAAGCCTTCTGCTGCGAATAATATATTTAATTCAAGTGAAAAAACGTTCGACTATAAGATAGCGCTTGTCAATCTTATAATCGAATATTTTTTCATTTGTATTAAATATATTATTTTCAGTAAAAGGCTTAAATTATCATTCAATTGTTTTAATATATATAATTCAATTAGTTTAAACAAAAAGGGCGCATGTTTATAACAAAATAAAGGCATATAAAGTATTTCGTTAATTGTAAACCCGCTTAAAATCAAACTGTTTGTACCTTATCAAAATAAACAAATTATTAAATTGTGGGAAATATATTTTTAGCTTTTATTTGTTTTAAATTAACCCAATAATATGAATTTGTTTTGATTCTTATCAAAATCGGTATTTTATCTGGTTTCAAGACGGGTTTTGTCAAGTTATTAATGAATTATTCTTTTATTGTACAAAGTTTCAATGATTCGTTTGGGTTTTTCTTGTTTCGAATGCTATTTATTTGTTTTGGAATATTTGTCAATGGAATTCTATTACATTTCCTCTTCATCAACCGGATCGGATCGGTTCGAAGCAACATTTTGGTTCGTTTGCAAACGGTTTTAGACATCCTGTCGTTAATCAGTGTGATTTTCTCCATGTTTTCCCATAAAACTGAAATCAAAATTGATAATTCAGTGATTTATCAAATTTATTGTCGAATATTTCATACAAATTATCTATTTTGGTTTTGCATCATTTTTAGAGGTTATGTTCTTTTTATTACTTCCATAGACAGGCTGGTAGTCGTTGTTTATCCACTGAAGTATCGGGGCATCCAACTGAGTAGGTATCGAATTTGTATTGTTGCCGTTTTTATTCTATCATTCTTGTTAGTATTACCCATATTTTGGGAAATAACTGTTGTTGAGAACATTGTTTTCAATGTTTCAATGCAACCTCTAATTTTGAAGTACAAATGTCAATTTGAATGGGAATTGCCGACATTTTCGTCGTTTTGGAAAGTGTATTCTTACATTTGGTTAATTTTCAGCTATTTCATTCCCGCTTTTATGATGATAGGGATTTATCTAAAAATCATTACGGAATTGAATTCATCAAAGCATACTTTCAACGTGCAATCTATGCTGATTAAAAGAAACCTCTCTATTAAATTCACCATTTCGTCCATTATTATTTTTTCATTTTATATCATGACGTACAGCGCCGACTGCGTCATTTTTGTTCTGAATATGATGGAATTGATGAATTTTGATGACGCAAATAAATACTATTATTATTGTAATTTTTTGATGGGCATTAATGCGATGATCAATCCGTATGTTTATCTTGTTTTAATTAAAAACTTCAGGAAATACATCCGGAAATTAGTTTCATGTGGTCAGAATAATTTCAAGGAAGAGTTATCCAAAACTAAATCAGGATATTGTGCATCATTCAACGTATTTTCCTATTGAATATTTTTTTAATTGTTTTAATTACTTGCTTATATTGAGTGTAATTAATAAAATCATAATTATTTATCGTGTTATGAAAGTAATTCAAAATAAATAATAATAATAAAGATAATAATAATAATAATAATAATAATAATAATAATAATAATAATAATAATAATAATAATAATAATAATAATAATAATAATAATAATAATTATAAATAAATAGATAATAAATTTAAAAATAAAAAAAAATAATAATTAAAATATTTTACAGTATATAAAATATTTCTCTGAAAAAGCTGCCTTTGTGTGAAGGTAAAATTTCAAATATTGAACAAGGTCCTTCGATATCTTTGGATTTGTAGAAAAAATTAATTGGTCGTAAATTTTAATAACTTATTTGAAAAAAATAATATTTTCATAGAATTACCGAACATGACAAAATTCAGCTAATTAATGCCTTTGAAAATGTTGAAAATTACCAAGTATTTAGAACATTGCATGGAATCACCAAAACTCGATTTGAACAATAATTTACAGATATAAAAAATATGGAGAAATTTGTAAAAGGAAAAGAGGTAGCAAAAAAAATTATTTCAGAAGAACGGGGAATGTATTTTTCGATTACTTTATTTATTTATAGTTAAAAATATATCTGACTTAAATTATATTTAAGTCAGATATCAAATAATTTCATAAAATTTCATAACAATCCTAAAAAACCTGAAAATTAATTAAAAGTAATTTATAATACAAATGTTGACTAGAAGTAATATTTAATAACTTGAATAATGATCTCATAATTACATAAAATCAAAATTCAAGCTTAAAATTACTTTTAATTTTTTACTTAAAATTAAAAACTTGCTTGAAAACCATTTATAAAATTGAATAAATGAAGTAAATAACTTCATTTTCTAGTAAATTGTGAGTCATATCAACTGGTGTACACACCAACGTGTATTATAGAAACTTTTATATTTTATATTCTTCTATTCCATGCAAGATTAAAATTCAGCACACATGTAAGTTTGTCTTTTTCAATAATATAAAGTTTTTAAAAACCAAATATTTTTAAGTTAAGATTATTTTTTATAGAATAAGTCAAAAATTACAAGAATCAGTTTGTGAAAGATTTCGATGCAATATGACACTATCAACTAATTTTTCATTTTAACAGTCTTTTAATATTGTATGAAAAGAAATATAGCACCCACCAAATAAAGATATGGAATAATTTTCTAAACCCTCTAGCAGTGGAAATTTTAAAATATCAGTTCCTTTTCATATCTGATTGCCTAGAGATTAATTTCAAATAATAATTGTGAAAAAGGTAAAAAAAAAGTCTCGGAAGAATTATTAAAATAAATTCAATAAAATGACTAAAAACTTTTTTATTTAACAAACAAAAAGTGTGTAAAATTAAAATAATTCTTTCTAATTGATGAAATGTTTTTTATGTTTAATGAGTATATCTTTGGGACAAAACTTGAAATTTATGTTTTAAGGCATTGAAAGGAAGGTAGTTACTAATTAATACAATTAATTAAAACATATTGTAGAAAAATACGTACAATACTTAACAAATTCCAGACAGAAAGATCATATAATCATGTTTCATAATTTACATTAGTGATTTACATTGGCAATTTTACAACTTGTCATTTTTAATTAATAACAAATTCATATTCATTAAAACAATTTAAACCAATTACATTCAAACTTATTTAAATAAATACAAAAACGTCACTGTAAAAATCAGAAATTTATAATTTGTTCCGAAAATGAGCTATCCTTTTATAATTGAATCTTTTAATGATTCTTTGGGGTTCTTTATTTTCAGGGTTTCTTTTGTTAGTTTAGGG
Source organism: Schmidtea polychroa (assembly GCA_959609185.1). Classification (NCBI taxonomy): domain Eukaryota; kingdom Metazoa; phylum Platyhelminthes; order Tricladida; family Dugesiidae; genus Schmidtea; species Schmidtea polychroa. Next base: position 17,452 of record CAUHTR010001125.1, read on the forward strand.
ATAATTGGAAACATTATACTTTTTAGATTTATCTCCATTGAGAGAATAGGGTCAGCAAAAAGCAATGTGCTGGTGCGACTTCAAACTGTCGTTGATTTGTTGACTTTGGTAAGTGTTATTCTGGCCATGTTTACCCATCAATCGCAAATCAACTTCGGAAATTATATAACTTATGAAATTTACTGTAGAGTGTTTCATACGAATTACTTTTTCTGGTTTACAATGGTTTTCAGTGGTTATATTCTATTATTAACCTCAGTTGATAGGTTTATAGTTGTAGTTTTTCCCTTCAAGTATCGAGAAGTTTCAGTAAACCAATACAGAATTGGTATTGTTATTGTTTTTGTTGTGTCTTTTGTTTTGGTATTATCAACATTTTGGGAGACATCTGTCATTACTCTCACCAACTCGACGGCTGGACTTCCTCAAACCCCATTAGACTTTAAATGTCAATTTCAATGGGAATCTGACGAGTTCTCCTTATTTTGGAAAGCCTATTCTTATCTGTGGTTGACTTTCAGTTACTTCCTACCTGCAATTGTGATGATTTTACTTTATTCGAAAATTATTTTCAGTCTCAATTCAAACAAAAACGTTGCCAGTGATAAAACTCAAAATATTAAAAAAAATATTTCCATGAAATTTACAATTTCATCAATTATTATTTTTATATTTTATATTGCAACTTATAGTGCGGATTCAATTATTTATATTCTCAATATGATGGGGAAATTAGATTTTCAGGATGCCGATAAATATTATTATTTATGTAATTTTTCCCTTGGCACCAACGCAATGGTCAATCCGTTTGTTTATTTAATTTTAATAAATAATTTCAGGAGATATGTCGTCAGGACCCTGACTTGTGACGTAAAGGCGAGTCAGTTAGAATATTCCAAATCCATTACTGAAAATATTAACAAATAAATTATTTTGTGGAGTGAACATTTTTCCGTGTTTTAATAAACGTTTACGCACTTAATTATTTTATTTTACGTTTTCTTGTTAGTTTTTGTATTAAATTTTTATAAAAGAATTATAAAAGTTAATTGAAAAACTTGGAATTATTTAATTAATTTAAATAAATAGTAATAATAAAATAATTTAATATTATCAATAATAATCGGAATTATTACATGAGAAAATCGAATAATATTATTTTTTCAATTTATTATACACCCAACCGTCGCTTAATGAAAAAATATTTTACGAAATTTTGATAACATAGTTTTGCTTATAGAAATTTCAATTTACAAACAAATTTTCGTGAACGAATTAATTCCATTAAGCGAGTGTGTAAGCGATATTTGTATATGTTACAGATAAAGTATCAACTTAGACAATGTATACATTAACTAGTTAAAGTTTACATTACAGTTAAAGTTTTAAATTCAGTTAAAGCAGTGTTCTCCAAACTGTGTGCCGCGGCGGGTGCCCAGGTGTGCCGTAAAATTTTTTTAAAAAAAGTCAAAAAAACCCTGTTTTTCCAAACAACTTAATTAAAGGAAATTGAATTGTGGATATTTTAACAGTTATTTCAAATTTAAATGTTAATCAGTCAATTAAGTGCGAAATTTATTTGTTTACAACATTGTTGTCCAAACTGTGTGCCGTCTGTCATTCACTAATTTTTCTAAATTTAAATTTTTTTTTATTAAATTTATTTCAAGTAAATAAGTTTTTCATTTCTTATTAAAAGATAAGTAAAAGTGCAATAAAAAATTGCAAATAAAGCAAAAAAAATTTAGGTGTGCCGCGAAAATTTTAATTCAGCCAAGTGTGCCATGGCTCAAAAAAGTTTGGAAAACACTGAGTTAAAGTATACAGTCACTAGTAAATTTTTTAGTAGTAAAATTTTTACTATTAAAATTTTTAGACAATAATAAAATAATAATAATAAAATGTATATTATATCTAGGTAATATGCTGTATTGCAACATGGTATACTAGAATAACATTTATGCATTTCTTTAGAGAATGTATACATTGTCTAAGTTATACTTTAACTGTTACAATTAAATTTTTATATGGAAATAAACTATTTATATAAATAATAAATATTTGTTGTTAGAAGAAGACATAGTTTCACAGAAATCTTTATTCACTTCAAAAATCTAAACGGAACACACAATCGTTATACTATTTATAGTACATTGAATTGCGTAATCTACAAAAGGGAGAATTATTAGTTTAAGTGATACTGTTGACACAGAAGACAAACATACTTACTTAATTTAGTTATACGAGCATTCCCGCATCATTCAATAGATATCAAGGTCTAGTGACCTGGTTATGTAAGTAATTTGTTGGAAATTATTATATCATCTTACATTTGTAATAATGATTTTTATAAAATTATTATATTGCAAAATATTATATATTTGAGGGATATATTTGTATGCAGGGAAACTCCAAGGATAATATGAAGACATAAACACAACTAAAGAAGAGATGTAGATAACAATTTTTTTTTACTAGACGAAATATTTTCCTTTATGGAGTTAAAATTTTAAAATACATATGCAGATAAACCTTTAAATAAACAGATATCAACAAATTATGGCATCGATTGCAGATCAAGAAGACGACGATAATCTGATGCCCCACGATGAATACCCAAATATGAGCCCTCCAACACAGGATGAAGTAATTGGAGCGATAAACTAAATGTAAGTAAGATCTTAAGCAATGATTGAATGCATGAGAATGTTTGTGATTATTTACATGAAATTGAATTTTTTGACAATATTTGGTATGATAATTGTGGTATGCTTGATGTTATATGTAGATAAAATAGATAAAGGTATTGACTGGTTAATTCGGTTGAGTGTGCTTGCGTCTGTGTGCGCTTTTTACTTTTTTTGGATTGAGTTGTGTGCGCACACAGACGCGGACAATTGTCGAATTATTATGACAGTTTTTGGATTTTCTGGAATGTGGTAGAGTTTTTGATTTGTTTAAATTTATCAGAGTTGTTTTAAAAGATTAGTGTTTTCGAGAAGTGTTTAAAAATAATTTTTTTGGGAATTTAATGGCTTCAATTAATACAGATAATTACTATGATCATAAATGCAACAGGAACGTTCACACATCTCAGGATGGTAAATGTGTGACATGCAATGATGGATTTATTGAAAGATTTGAATCTGATAACTCAATGAAAAATGATGATGATGCCTTGAATGTTTTTCATATTATTCGTCATAACTCAATGGAAAATGATAATGATGCCTTGAATGTTTTTCATATTATTCGTCATAACTCAATGGAAAGTGATGATGATGCCTTGAATGTTTTTCATCTTATTCGTCATATTCCTGGTGGAAGTACTACAAACGAAACTGATCGTTCCTTTGTTATTACTCCAAGAGATCCTGATAACAGAAATAGTGTTTTTGGCCAACTAATGCTGCAGCTGGATTTTAGATCCGATTCGTCAGATTACATATTTTCAGATCAAAGTTTCGACAATTTTGTAACGAGTATTATGAATCAATTTGAACAGAGTGGTCCTCCACCAGCAAATGAGGCAGATATTGAGAAATTACAAGTCAAGAAAATCACCGCCGCTAATGATACAAGTTCCATTTGTCTGTCAGATTATGAGGTGGCCGATGAAGTGTACGAGTTGCCTTGTCAGCATAGATACCCTGTTCAGTGTCTCGAAACGTGGATGATTAAACAATTGACAATAAGGTATGCACTTTAAATAATGATTATGATAGGGTAATAAAATACGATAACATGGTGGGTATGTCCAGTAATAATATCTTGATTAATAATAAGAAATTTAATTGCCAAAATAGGTGTCATTAGTAAAGAATTACTAAACGCTCTCAAAAATGTAAAAGTTGAAAAACACTATTTTCTGGTAAAATGTGCACATGAGAGCTCGTCAGAAATATTAGGAAAGGTTTCGTTAAAAATAAAATTTTTAAATCAAGAAAGTAAGGTCGATTTCTCTATCGCCAATGAAATTTCGCCAAGTGTAATAGGAGGTATTAATATATTAGATGAATTTCATATTAAACTTGTATTGAACTCACGAAAAGAAAATATTTTAATGTTGGATGATGGAAAACCAAGTAATTTAAAAAATATTGATCAATTTAGTCGAGATGTGACTTTGAATAAAATAATTAAAGAATATGAAAATATATTTATGAAAGATAAATTGGATATAGGCAAAACCAATTTAATAAAACATGAGATATTAACCAAATGTGAACTTATTGTTATTAACCCTAGACGCCAACCATTTCATTTAATTGTGAAAATTGAAAAAAATATATTAAGGATATGGAGGAATACAAAATAATAAGTCAATTTGAGTCTCCGTGGAACTCACCTTTAGTGTGTGTTAAAAAGAAAGATAAAGATGATATTAGAATATGTTCAGATTATAGAGCGTTAAATGGGGTGAGAGAAAAACCAATATTTTCCATTCCGAGTACTCAAGAAATGTTAGATATTTTTTATGGCACCAAATATTTTACCACCTTTGTTGCATCAAGTTCAGCCACAAGATGAATGTAGATTAAAAAAATAATTTTCCACAAATAATACTCAATATTGTTTTAATCGTATGCTTTTTGGCGTTGCAGCTGCACCTGCAACATTTCAAAAGCTGATGAATAAAGTATTAGACTTATTAATATTTTCGTCTTCCTTGCAAGAATACTATAAGAGAATAAAAAAGTATTTCAGAGAATAAGTGATTCAGGGTTAGAGATAAGTCCAGAAAAATGTTATTTTATTAAAAAAGAGATATATGATAGGATATATGATAAGCGATAGAATGCACACAGATTAGAAGAAAATTTTCTCGATTAAAAATTTTAAAACTCCAAAACGAAGTTTTCTTGGATTAACAAATTATTAAGAATTTCAAGAATTAAAGAAAGCATAAGTAAAAGCTCCAATTCTTGTATTCAATGACTTTACAATGGAATTTATGTTGGACACAGATGCGAGTTTCGACAGAATTTGGAGCAGTTTTATCACAATTAGATGAAAATGGCAAAGAAAGAGTAATTGCATATGGCATACTATTGTATCAATCAGAAATAATTATTAGCCATAATTTATTTTACTGAACATTTCAAACATTATTTATTTGACAAAAGATTTACAATAACGACAGGCCATAAGGCAATGACGTTTATGTTGAAAACCAAGAAGCCAATCACACCTCAATTTCAAAGATTGATCAACCAATTAAGTGGTCTGATCATTGAATTGGAATACCGTAAAGGTGAAATGCATTCTAAATCAGATTCACTATCGAGAACTGAATGCGATACGTGCATACAATGTCAAACAACTCAAGAGGAATCAAAAACAGGAAAACTCAAAACAAAGATTCTAGCACTCATGTGTCAAGAAGATGGAAAACTGTGGCAACAAGATTCTAAAAAAATAGAAAATATCAAAAGAAATATACTAAACTGGGAAGAAACGAAATATTTAGAAAGTGATAACATTATTCATTCAAAGAAAGTAAAATATGGATTCCAGATTTGTCTAAGATTATATTTCTTAAAAATTTGACATGAGAGACAGTCAAGAATTAATTAAAGAAGTAGTCGGGTCGTGCAAAAATTGTCAAAAAAAGGCTATGACTACGCGAACAGAATTAACTTACAGAAGTTTATTTATTTGAATCGATTTTCATTGACTTTTGTGGCCCAATGAAAACTGCTAGGAGTAGCAAGAAGTATATTTTGGCAATTATAGACCAATTTAGTAAATATATTTCTTTATATGCAGTGTCTGAGCAAGATGATAAGACAGTTGCAGAAATTATTAATGAAAGATGGATTTTGAAATTTGGTTAGCTTTATTTGAGTCAGCTTTATTAAAGGATTCGCAGAGAAACATGGTATTAATCTAGTTTATTCAAGTTTGTATCTTCATTCAGCTAATGGACAAATTGAACACCAATTTAGAACTATTAGAGATGCTATCTAAAGAATTGGCAAAGACTGAAAGTTGAATTTATGATGAATGCGACAATTCAGAAAAAAATTCGGTTGAATCCTGCGCCAATTGTTTTTGGGAAAAAGGTTGCCAGATAACGGTATGAAAACGACGAACCATGTGGACTACAATTATTAATGAAAAAGTCTAAATCAGAAAGATTGGAGTTACAGAAATGAATACAGTGAAATAAATAAGATTATATTTCAATTATATTTCAATGAAGTAAGACCAAATCAAAAAATCAATGTCGGGATGTTGTTCTGGTTAAAAACGTGACAAATAAAAATGAAGATAGATTTGAGGATCCAGGTAAAATAATAAAAAGTTTCATGATCGAATTTCAGAATGAAAATCGAAATTTAGAAATGTAGAATGGGTCAAACATTTTAAAACGAGGGGGAGGGGGTTGTAGGATAACTGTAAATAATAGCTGTTTGAAAGAATGTAATTACATGTTGAATTTGTATGTCTGATCATTATGTAATGTATGCCTGAATATTAAAGGTGTAATGTTGTATTATTGATGCATGTGTGTCATATATGTGTAATACACACTGTGTATATTTCTCCAGATACTTACAATATAATTACTTCCTCAGGCAGGATAATCAGTTTTTTTATATTAATAAATCGTATGTCTCCAAAGTCTTCTATCAAAGACATCAAATTCGTTTATTAGATTGAGAATAATCTTATGTTACAAAATTCTATCAAGGATAAATATTTACTCTTCACAAAAAGTAGAGAACCAAAAGAATTGCAATTTACAAATTTCTCAATTTTTCATTGTTCAACCAATCGGATGAAAGGACGAATTGGATATAAGTACAAGTTGGGAAACTGTGGAAATTAATAAATTTTATAATGAAATATCCATTTATTAGAGAATCTGTAAATGATTCTTTGGCGTTTTTTATTTTTAGAATTTCATTTGTAAGTTTAGGAATAATTGCAAACTCTGTACTTTTCAGTTTTGTATGGGTTGAGAGGATCGGATCAACGAAAAGCAGTATTTTAGTACGACTTCAGACTATAGTTGACATCTTTACTTTGGTAAGTGTTATTCTGGCCATGTTTACCCATCAATCGCAGATCAACTTTGGAAATTATATAACTTATGAAATTTACTGTAGAGTGTTTCAAACGAATTACTTTTTCTGGTTTACAATGGTTTTCAGTGGTTATATTCTATTATTAACCTCAGTTGATAGATTTTTAGTTGTAGTTTTTCCTTTTAAAAATCGAAAAGTTTCTGTAAACCAATACAGAGTTGGTATTGTTATTGTTTTTGTTGTGTCTTTTGTTTTGGTATTATCAACATTTTGGGAGACATCTGTCATTACTCTCACCAACTCTACGGCTGGACTTCCTCAAACCCCATTAGACTTTAAATGTCAATTTCAATGGGAATCTAAAAAGTTCTCCTTATTTTGGAAAGCCTATTCTTATCTGTGGTTGACTTTCAGTTACTTCCTACCTGCAATTGTGATGATTTTACTTTATTCGAAAATTATTTTCAGTCTCAATTCAAACAAAAACGTTGCCAGTGATAAAACTCAAAATATTAAAAAAAATATTTCCATAAAATTTACAATTTCATCAATTATTATTTTTATATTTTATATTGCAACTTATAGTGCAGATTCAATTATTTATATTCTCAATATGATGGGGAAATTAGATTTTCAGGATGCCGATAAATATTATTATTTATGTAATTTTTCCCTTGGCACCAACGCAATGGTCAATCCGTTTGTTTATTTAATTTTAATAAATAATTTCAGAAGATATGTCGTCAGGACCCTGACTTGTGACGTAAAGGCGAGTCAGTTAGAATATTCCAAATCCATTACTGAAAATGTGAACAAATTAAAAGAATAAATTTTGCACATTATTTAGACATTGCAAATTTTGTTATTTTAATTTTTGTATTAAATCTCATTCTGTTATCGGTAATAAATTTTGTATTTTTAGCTTATATCTAATTGGATTAAATATAAATATAAAATAATTTTAATTATAATAATATTTATGAATAAAACTTGTGAGCCGTTGATGAGAATTTTTCGATTATGAAATAATCATTTTCATTTTAATGCAAAATTTTGCTGGTGATTGAATCTATCCATTATAACAACAAAAAGTAAAAGATATCCAATTGGAAAGATTACAACATCAGCCAGATTTGATATTAGACTGAAATGAATTATTTGATAATATAAAGTTTTCTTACAATTCTTATTCATTTATAACAGTGTTTCTCAATTAATATAAAAGCGCGGAACACCATTCACACGATTTTTTTACGCGGAACACTGACAAAAAATACTTGCCCACAATGAGTGACCAATCACAAATTACTATAAATCTGTTGTAAACGTAAACAATGCCTTCTTATAAGCAAAGAAAATACCACGCGCAACAATAACAAGCAATAAAAACACTTTTATATTTGTATGTTTATATGGGTGGAGATCACTTTCCCGACAATCACTTGCCCGACAATCACATTCCCGACATGATCACTTTCTCGACAATCACTTTCCCGACAAACGGTTTAAAAACTAAAAGAAAATTAATTCAAGTAAAAAAAAGTTTATTAAATAAATAGAAATTATTTAAGTTAAAAAATTTAATAAATAAATTAAAAAATAGAAATTATTTCAGGTAAAAAAATTTAATAAATAAATAAAAAAAATAGAAATTACAAATAATTTGTGAAATGTTACTCTTAATAACCATATATTTCTAACTAAATTAACTACGAATATTTGAATGTTGCGTTAAAATAACCATGTACTTCTAATTAGATTGCATAATAATTACGAATGTTATGTCTTTAATTTTGTATTAGTGTAAAAGTGATGTTGCAATTGCACATTTGGTTATTGGGCCCGCTCATCTTAAAAAGAACGTAGAGTACGATTGCATTTATGTTTTTATGTTCTCTAATTCTGACTCCGATTTAGTCAATACCCAGTTTCTGATGTTCAACCCATTTGTGATACCCTAATAGACTTCATCCAAAATTTTCAAGGACTTTTATTTCAATTTCTTAAATTTTTCTTCTGTCACACAAAAAAAATTAAAAATTTCCTTCGTAATGAAAAATCAATTCATTAGCGTTATGCAAACGTCTAGGCGCTCATTAAATAAATTAAAATATTTTTCGACAATAATTTTCCAATCAAATTTAAAGTCTTCTATAAAACATTTATATAATTGACTTTATATTTAAAAACAAAATTTTCTTTCAAAAAATCAAATAAACTAATTGTCAAGAATTTTCATAAAATTGTATTTGTTTAAATTGATTGACTTTTAAAATATTTATATCGCAGTAAAATCTTATCAAAATATGTTAAACTTTCACATAGGGCTGGCCTTTCCTATTAATCCATTAATGCGAAATTTTTGTCAACAGTAAACATTCATGCAAGAAGGAATTTTGATAGTTATTAACTGGATCGAGAGTAGCAGGGAGAAGTGAGACTGGTGGAAATTATAGAGAAATGGTAGCCCTATGAGAAAACACTAAATAAGTTCAGAACATCAAATGGTGCGATCCACTTGGAATTTTTTGTAGAATACCGATTTGTCCTTATCTGCCTTAAGGGTCTCGATGCAAAAAAAATATTTTTTGAGATTTAAAAATATCATATAATTGAATTTGCAACTTTTATTGCGATATAATAAACAATATGAGAAAAATTAATATTTTTAACAATGTTTTCCTCAATACTTAATATTGCAAGTGCGTTTATTCGTTCTGAGGAAAAATTAATTAAAATTATAAATTAAGCATTCTATATCGAAAAGCTTCGTCAAAGATCCTTTTTAAACAAACTTTTAAAAATTTATTGACAGTTGGAAAATTACGAAATTAAAATTTATTTTTAAAAATATTAAATAGACCTTTATAAATATTAAATTGGACTTCAAACCCTGTAAATTGACAATTAAAAATCTGACTTCAAATGTGTATTAATCAACAACAACATTGAATTTCAAATGACATGAGTTTTAATGACTGAATATAAATAGAATCTTGGGATCAACCATCAAGGTTTCCCCCTATTGTAATCAACCATCAAGTGTTATTGTGTTATATCTAACCATATTAGGTGATTTTAATTAATTATCACAACCAGGGGAAAAACTTGATGGATGATCCGAATCTTCTTTTCCAATAAAATTTCCGCAACCACAATAGCCAATAAATTTATGGCCACTATGCGCTCGTTAAACTCTCTAGGAGAAAAACCATTATTAAATATTATCAATAAAAACAAAAGTAGTAACTTACTCCGATCTAAGAAATCTCAAATATATAGCTATTCTAAGCTTTGATTTCACATTCTTTTCGTTTTGTTTAATGGACAACTAATTTTCTTTCAGAAAGGTTTCATTTTGATAATAAATTGGACTCTTACAAACACAATTTGCTTGATAATCGTATAATCCCGTCTTTTTTAAAACTCAAATATTTTGTCCATTGTCCAATATTCTGTCTAATAAATTCTTTTCTTTATTGCACCAGTATTTGTGTTCAAATTATCTTATTACCTTTTCCTTTTTAGTTCGGTCTTGAGTCAATTTTTCTAAAGGTTTATATATTTCTTTCACCAAATATAAGCCCATAATAATATTAGAAAATCTAAAAATTATATCAGGGTCAACGTAAAAAGAATTTAGAAATAATTTTTATATTTATAAAATGATGATTTCTTGGTAGCAGCATTAATTAAATGTTAGACGAGTTAATGATAATATAGGCCATTTTCTTTATGGACTTTGCAGCAAAAAGCTTATATTATCATTTACTTGTTTAATAATTGTTATTTTGATTTGTTATTAATACGAATATCATCAGATTTTTGTTGAAGGTATGGTATATTTTATTACATCTCATTAAAATACATATAGGGTATATACATGGGCGTCCGCAAGGAGAAACAAGTGGGAGAACTTGCCCCCCCTAAATTTCCCAAATCATTCTATTTTTCGATTAATTTAACACATTTTAATAGATGCGCACAAACAATGTTGGAAAAACCCAAGACCAAAATATTAATAAAAAAATTTAATTTAAAGAGGCTTCCTGTTTATTTTATGTTATTAATTATATCTAGAAATCAATGATTTCAAATCATCTTATTTGTATAAAACTTTCAATATTAACTGACGTTCTGGTTTTAAAAAAATGTGTAGATGCTAGAAATAGTGTGATTTAAATAAAATAGTAATGTTTAAATAGTATGTTTAAAATAAATTATAAAAAAAACTAAAATAAATTAAAAACTTGAAATTTATTCGGCTTGAATTAAAATAAGCAAAGCGGAAAATCTTTTTCTTTTTTCAATTGAATACTCCCAAATAAACTGAATAAGTAGCTTGGATTGCTGTTCCTTTGTAATTCCTCGTTTTTTTAGTATAAAATATTTTGACCTTGACCATAAGCCTTCGATATTTTGTGTATGTATTGACGCATCATTGGGATCAACAAAATTCATTGAATGATTCACCGAAAGATGTTTCATAGTTTGCATTTCTTCAATAGCTCGACTTTATGCTCGCCATTTATCAGTAATAATAGTAGTTCCAGGGAGAACATTATTGGATATAACGGCTATCATAGTTATTGTGGAAACGTTGGACATTTTTGGCATAGTTGTTCGTTTTTAATAATTTTCAGCATTGCCATATTTTTTAATGTTAATTCTTTAGATTCAAAAATTTGAGCAAAAAAACATCATTAAATATCATATTGAAGATTTCTTTATCGGAATAAATCTCATTAGGATCTATAATGTGTTTCTGTCTAAATTTAGACATTTATGGGTTAAAATAAAGCAATTTGTTAAAACACAATAATTTATTTAAACCACATTATTTTATTAAAACCACACTATTTCTAGCATTTACCAAAAAGTGTTCTATTTTGTAAATAAACGAAATAAAGTTCTATTTTGTATAATACCCCAAATATTTATTATACACATGTATTTTTTTCAACTCTCTTCCCCTCTAGAAAAATTGTCTACTTGGTAAAAAGAAATTTTGCCCCACTTCGAAAAATTTCTGCGGACGCCCATGGGTATATATTTATTAAGTCTGTTCTTATTCTATTACATGTCATTAAAATACATATAGGGCATATATTTATTAAGTCTGTTCTTATTTTATTACATCTAATTAAAATACATATAGGGCATATATTTATTAAGTCTGTCATAGCTTGTTAATTTTTGATAATTATTATGTTTTGAGAATCATTTTAAAAGTTATTTATAAAATAAAAAAACAAAACATATATATTAATCAGACATTACAATTACGGCGCAAATTTCATCAAATGAAAAAGGTGTGGTCTGCGTTTTAAAATTTAATTTGAAAAAGCCACATATCTTTTGTGATAATCAGGAAAATGAGAATTTGTAGATTTAATCTTGACAAGTTTAAAGTTCTAGGTCATTATTGTAGAAAGACTTAATTTTATCATAATAAATCTGGACGTAGTTGAACCATGATGTTAATACTAATGATTGATAAGAATAGTCATTTCCTATGACATATTCATAAAACTAGTGAGGATTTTGAAAGAAAATCTAACAATTAGCTGACTGACTATGTATCACTGAGTACCTTCTTTGGGCCCTTTCAGAGTTCAGACGAGTTAGAAATAATCTTAATGAATTAGTTATTTATGAAAATTATAGAACTTATTTTTTTAAATATTTTAATTATTACGATTTCTTATTCGAATAAGTTAATTATGTATATTTTGAGACTTTTCGAGTATCCTTTTGAAGTCAAAATGACACTACTGAACCCTTTATATTGAGTCTGATATTCTTTTTTGTTGTCTCGCATTCCTTATGGAAAATAAAATTAATTTAATTAAATTTTACAAACAAAATTCATTCGGTTTCAAAACATTTTAAGATAAAACCAAGCTCAATTTTAATAATAAAAAGGAAAACAATCTTTGCCAATTGCGTCCAAAATTAACTACACAAAAGGTTTGAAGAATATTTTCTCAAGATTTGGTCCAAGGATGCTAATAAAATGTTTATTTTTATTTTATTGTACTTATTAAACTTTTAATTTGTTGTTGTTTTCTCTGGTCTAATAATCGAGTGTTTTATATAATTATAGCTTATAGTTGATACTATCATTTTGCGTCTCAAATACTTAAAAAGGAAAAATATTAGTTAAATATTTTAAAAATTGAAATTTTTGTGCAAATTATAAGATACAATAAAATTAATTAAAAATTTCCCGTAAACTTAATCATTTAAATTAATTTGTTAAAAATATAATTAAAGTTATTTATTTAAAATGGAATTTTTAAAAATGAGCATATAACAAATTATAGTGATATATATTTAAAGTGATTTTAAAGAAACTATTTATGAAAACTTTTCGAATGTATTTAAATTTTAAACAATTTCAAATTCAGATAATATTACACATTAAATGGATTGTTTTAATTTATAAAAAAACATTAATTTGAATTTTGATTACAAAAATAATTGAAGTTTGATAATCATTATGGCAAATCCATTCAGCGCGTTTGAAATGGGGACATCACCTAAAATTGATGAAGAATTTTATAATGTAGCATACAACCCTATTTCGACACAGAATAACTCAGTTGTAATATCTTATTGTCGGTCTGCTATGGCAGCCATTTCTGGAACAACTGCAGGAATTTTAGGGTTAACAGGTCTGAGTATATTATAAAATAAATATAATTATTGATAATTTAGGACTTCTGGGATTTGTTTTTTATGTTGTGGCTAGTGGTTTTATGTCCCTTTTACTATTATACAAAGCAGGTAAAAATTGGAACAATTTCTTTTTAAGCCGTTCTCCACTGTTGACCCATGGGATTTTCGGAGAACTTACCACGTATATATTGTTCTGGACATTTATTTATGGAATGGTTCATGTTTATTAAAAATATAATTTATTACTTAAATATTTATTTCATAAACATCAAAATTGTGATTTAATGATTTAATTGAAAAAAGCTTGAAAATAGATTCTTTGGACACTCCATCGTCTATATGGTTATTACTGTCATACAATTGATTGTTGTAGTATAAATTTGATATCCTTGAATGTACCAAAGCCATACTACACATTAAGCACGGTATTGCTGAAATATATATATCCCATCCCGTGCACAGATACCCACCTAATAAAGCCGAAATTATAGTTATTATAGTAAGAGATTCCTACCGGGATTAACATAATTTGTTTCGTGGCTGGTATCACTTTGATACTCTGCCAATTTCTGTAGACTAACAATTACCGCATGGTTTAAAAAGTTTGTATCTCGACAATCAAACCCTTCTGCAATGACGACTTGTTTAATTGGATCATAAATTATAGCACCAATTTTTTTATCCGACTTCGATAACTGGCCAATTTTTTGTGCTTTTAACATGAGTTCATAATGTCTATTTGATTAAATATTTATTACATTAATTAAAATAGGATTTTACTTGGCTATATCTGTACTATTAAGTCCTGAATTCATTGAAATCAAATTTTCCAAGCGAGATTCAGGATGAAAACAACATGGCCAGTGAAGTTTATATTTATTAAATTGAGATTTAGTTATAGGCAGATTGAAGTAAACATAATCTGTGTACGGATCCGAGGCAATTTCGTTTTCTATCAAATAATTCTTAGCACTCACTAAATCCAATCTGTATATTGTACAATAATCACGAAACACAGTTTAAATCAAAAAACTCGGAAGATTGTGGAAATAGCAAAACTTTTGTAATCTGATCTTTCGATGAATTAATTCTTTTTAAGCTTTTGAACTGGCAAGGTATGGGATGATCAATATTAAGTTTTTTGAGAATTTCTCCAAGTGCTTTCTTATTCAATATATTAAAAACTACGAAGGGTATTAAATGACATTTATGGCAATTTATCAAATCGCTTTCTACATATGACACTGTAGCATTTTCCTTTAATCTCTTGATGTCGCTAAAAAGTATTTAAGATGTTATTTATAAAAAAAATAATTAAATGAAGACAATTTATTTTCATTTGTACTATAAAATATCACAGCATCAATTTAATTCTAATTGATTAAGCTTAATATAAAATTTGTTTCATGTTAATATTTATACCTCAAATTTTCTTCAAAACAACCTAAACGAAATATTGTCAGGAAATATATGAAAAAACATTACCTTCATCGTAAATATTTTTAGAGAAATGATTTTTTATTTCTTTATAATTAATGTCATCAACTTTCAATTTTAAAATAGATTTTGTTTTGTAATTGTCAGGAATTATGAATGATTCTATTAAAAAATAATCTAAACAAAGATAAATTTAATTTATTAATTTTAAATAGATTACCGTGAAATTTTTCTAACAAATATTTAATACTGGATTCGCAATAAGAGCAATTCAAATACCAGTTAAAAATTAAGTCCATTTAGATTTGACTCTTAAATATTTAAACAAAATAATTATCTATCTTAATATATTTTCATGAATTTTCTTATAGAAGCTTTAGTTGGCACACAGTCACAACATTGCGTCATTTTTACAATTTAAAATATTAAAACATTTCTGATTATTTTTAGTTACTTTTGTTTACCAACATGAGTAATGGGAAATGGGGAAAGATTACTACAAGGAAGGACGCGCGGTGGGACAATTAATTATTTCTTTCAAAGGAGAAAAGATGAAAAATGACCTCTAGGCAAATGTTGTCAAAAAGAGACGATATAGATCAAATACCATTAATCAAGGCGATTATTCTAACTATATAATGGAGCTCAAATTCAGTAAAATCGGCACTTTTTGACTCATGTAGGGACGAAGCAGTAGGATTACAGAAGAAATTAAAACTAGAAGATAGAGTCAGCGGGGAAAAAATATATAAGAATCAAGTTAAGTCAAGGAAGTAAATAAAAGAGGTGATTATTGTTGCAGAACCAAAGCGGTAGCAGAATATTGAATAGTCAGAATAGGCATTTTATTGCGATATTCGGAGTTTTGTACATTGTAGATATACGAATGTGATTACAAATATACGTTGAGTGTTGTTTATCTAATTATTTTACAAAACATGTGAAGTCAGAAGCACTAACTTTAATATCTATCTAATTAAAAACTTAACAAGGCCAATAAGAAGTTATAGAATAAAATGAAATTCGAAGGCAATTTAGATTTAATATTAAATTTTTATAATTTTAATAATTAATTTTTTTAAAATGTAGTAATAATTTTTTATAAAATTTAGTAATAATTTTTTATATAATTTAATAATAAAGTCAAATAAATAACTGTAATATGAACAACTACAATATATTGTGTTAGCGAAATTGCAGATAATTCGACGGAAAGCACTACACTCATATCTCGCTATACGGCTGCTCTTTATACGGCTTTTCGCTATAACGGCCTACTTTAATTACGGCACTTTTTCGATTTACGGCCTAAAATGTTTCGTTATACGGCCAAAAATCCTATTGAATTTATATGGAATTGTATCAAAATATTTGATTCGTTATGTGGCGTTTCGCTTTGCGGCCAACTTTCCTGGAACGTATCTAGGCCGTAAAGCGAGGTATGAGTGTATTAAGAATCTCACATTTTCAAATTCTTTGAATCTCGTTTCTTGCGAAAGTTTAACACAAGAGGCGATGGTAGGTAGAATTAACTAAAAGATCGGTTAAATCATAAAACGTTGAAGGGAAAGAGACAATGGGACACGACACTTTCTAGGGTAACTCATAAACCTAAAGGCTTGTCAGATCATTATCAGTTCTCCTGGCATGGCTCATCTTTTGCTGACACCAACCCACTAAATCTCAGTACCAACGTCGCTTGCACCGAGCGTTTAGTGCTCAAATGAAATAATTAAGTGCGGTTGGGAAGGGGATGTGGACATAGTGAAATTGATGGCTATATAGGTTTCCAGGAAGGAAAAGGTTTCACCACGCGTAACCCACCAATATACATATTGCTATATACAATTAGATATATAAGGTCATACTTCTTATTTTTAAAATATCAAAGGAGAAAAATCGAGTTCCAGTCGTCTGTTGGATGAAAAGTTAGAAAATTAATCAATAAGGTAAAGATTAGCTAGTGCAATTCTACCTCTCAATCACTTGCGAGATCTTATAATGATGTACCCCCAGTTCCCCAGAAAGATGAAGGCTGCTTCTATACCAACTTTAACATCCACATCAGCTGAATAGGCACAATTATAATGAAAAGGTGAAAGGATGCATTGAGTAATTCAAACTCGACATGAAGTGCGAGGTGCTTGCAAGTTCACCAAACAATTTTTGCATGTACATTAGCCATAAGAATGAATTAATTTCTTTTTTAATTTAGTTTTATCTATCCTGTCCCTCGTGTACTTGGTTTATTTGTTTTATTCATCTTTATTTTGTTTGTGAAAATAAAAATTTAAAGCATTGAATTTATTCTCTCTTAAACTGTATACTCTACATATAGATACATATCAAAGTCATTTATATATATTGGAGCTGTCTAAATTGGTGTAAAATGAAGTCTAAATGCACAGAAATCTGAGTGGAGAATAGTAAAAGGCGAACTTTAGCAAAATATAATAAAAATAATAATTTAAGTGGAAATATTAATTAAAAATTGGAAGAATTTAAAGATTTCTATATTTAAGAGAAATGGACAAAAGAGGACGGCAAATGATAAGACGAACACAAATATAATTATATAAAATGTTAATCGTTATTTTATAAATCTTGTAAGAGAGAAATCAGTAGAGCCCAATAGAATCACCTTTAAAATCTGTGATGGGACTGGTGAAGTGAATGTATCTGAGTTAAAAAAAACAAACAATCGAATTATAACAACTCTTATTCAAACGATAATCAAAATGATACGCACTTTATAGATCTTCAATATTGTTGGATGCAGTGGCGTAGCTACCATATAGCAAGAGTAAGCAATGCATAGGGGCCCACAAGACAGGGGGCCTTTTTTCAAAGTTTCCTTAATTTTCTCCAGAAAACAATGTCAAACAGCGGCACGGTCGGCACCAGTCAACAGGGACCTCCAAATGATCGATTTGTGGTTTTATGTAATAAAGCTCCACTGTTTTGTTTATTTATTGCATTAAGTACATTATTTACCTGCATTTTACCTATTTATGCAATCCCCTCTGCCTCTCCCTCGCTAATAATATACTGTATAAGCAAGCAACTTTAGTTATCTAAGTAAATCGCCCATTCATATAGGGGTCGAAAAAATTGTTTCGCTTATCGGCTATACACATTTGTCCCTGATACATTACTATCATTTTATAACGATTTATACTGTTATATTGTATATTGAGCTCTAATTATTTAATTAAATCGTCTTTCCAAAGAGGACCCAAAAAATGTTTTACATGCGGCGCAAAACGCCTCTGTAACTATAAGGCCTTCTTTCAATTAACTCTCCCCTCCCCCTTAAAAAAATCTTGGGGAGGCTTATGCCACTGGTCTCATACCGTACAAAATAAACAAGGTGTTCCATCAAAATTTCGAGACTTACGAAGTGTTCCGTCACAGGAAAAGTTTGTGAACACCTTGTTTTTTCCTGTGGCGCTATGGTGCTCCGCATCTATTTTACATGTGTATGCAGTATAGGGGGCCCATCTATGACTCATTGCATAGGGGCCCAAAATTTCTAGCTACGCCACTGGTTGGATACAGACTATTTCCCAAAATATTTGAATCTCTTTGATTTCTATTTTATTTTATCTCCAAGTTAAAATATTAGCTTCGGCGTTATGGAGTTATTGATTTTTTAATTTTGCAATCAATTTTAATGTTTAACAATTCTCTATAGTTTTCCATTTACTATAGAGAATTGATTTTTTGTCGACTCAAAAAATAGTTTTATAATTGCAATTTCATTATTGCAAATAATAAATAATTTTATTAAAAAAAAATAATAATAACATCGAATAATAACATCAAATAGCATCAAATCATAATAATATCAAATAACATACAACAAAGTAACGTTATCTAAATTTATATATCCTGTATGCAAATGCAGAAATGTCGTATTCTTAATAATAATGTCCAATAATTTTACCTTGGACAAGCATTAAATTTGCCATACATGAGTCAGACACGATATTATAATTTAAATTTCCCAACTGCTTGCTTATCTCCTTTAAAATCTTCCAACTACGGATACCAATATAAATTTAGGCTCATCATCCTTACACTCAATATTGAATTTATTTACCTCACCATTCAACTCACCAACACCAGTCAAATTATACCCAGACATTCTCAAACATGGATCCTTATAATTTTTAATAAATTTATTTGTTTATTAAAACACTTCTTTAAATAAAATCAGAAAATTGGTTTATTGTGAAATGGCAATAGATCAACCAATAGGATCAATAGATCAATCTATAAGGATAATGACAAATTTTCAACACAACCTTTATCATGCCAATGTAAATTTAATTCATATCTCACTTTCCTTAATAATAAATAAATTTCTGATTAATTAAATGAATTATTTAAATTATAGGCATTTGTTAATTATTCTTACTATTTCGATTTAAAAACAAACAAAATTAAATAAAATTAAAACATTTCAGCATTGCGATTATGAAAAATATGAGAAATCACAAAGTTTTATCGCTAAACATATAACGGAATTTACTTTTAATTCTCTTAATTCGAAAGAAAATTTATTGATAAAAGAATAATGCATGTCTTGCTTTCGCAAAAGAAATAATTAAATTTCTTTGTTTCGTTATATTTGTGCTAAATTTATTAGACAAAGGAGGTTGAAAAAAGAGTCCTTTTGTTAAATTTGTAATTTAATTCATTTCACATAAATCGTTCTTCGAAAAGCTACAAATGACAACATAGAATTTATACAGATAATTTTTATTTATTTATATATAATTAAAAATTTATTAATTCTTGAATAATTATGTAAATAAAATGCAAATACATTTTGATTATTTTTCATCGCTGATAAGAGGGCGATGCAGGCGATGCAAATCATCGGGACCCACGATAAAATCATATTTGGCTTAAAAATTTAAATGACTTGGCTATTTTTAATATAGAATCAAAAATAGCAAGACAGATCAATTTTTCAGATGTTATTAATAAATTTGCAAGTAAAAAAGCAAGAAAAGCATTTTTATATAATCTAAGTTTGTGATAATTTAAATTTATATATATCATGGAATTTCATAAATAATAAATAGGATAACTAAAACAAATGTTTTTTAAAAAATATACTAGTTTGTAATTGCAAAGAGGACCCGTACTGACGAATTGCATCGGGGGCCCGGCTTGGCTCTCGACGGTCCTGTTATTTTAAATATACATAAAATACATTAAACTGCTATGACCTCTTTGAAATACTAATGTCGAGTAAATAATACTATTCGGTAGGAAAGAAAAAGCTTATAATCCAACTTTTGTGTTCTTGATCAAAAATGAAAAAATCAACACAATAAGTTACGATTTTACTGTATTCGAGCTTGTGAACAATATATACCGAAGACATTGACCAATATTAGGTAGCACAATAAAGACTGTATAGAGAAAAATTTTATTTCTTTTTCTGTCCTACCTGATGATGAAAATCTCTCGAAATATATTGTAAAACTAATGGTTGAGTGGCGCTTTCTCATATATATATATATATATATATATATATATATATATATATATATATATATATATATATATATATATATATATATATATATATATATATATATATATATATATATATATATATATATATATAAACTCACACAAATACTCACATAATATGCAAACAAAAAATCAACCATAAAAAACATGGTTTTTGTAACTCTCTCTATATTTCACTCTTTTAATTTCAACACATTTAAGATATACGTTATCTCTTAAGTTAACGAATAGATAAGAATTTATATTGAAATAAGGAAATAACACTAGATTTGACATATAAATATTTTTAAAATTAACCCACTCTCCGTAATCTGATCGATCTGAAATATTGATAGCACACTGTGTCCTCGACAACGAATCTACTTGCCAAATTTAGGCTCAATCTGATCAAGGAAAGTAGGTTAAATTTTCCTCACAAAATTTGCGTGGCACATACAAATATACATCAGCGAAGTTTATGTATAGAGAGTAATAATAGAATATTTTTATTTAATTTAAATTTGAAAGTTGATTAATCAGTGAACCATACGAATATTACATTTCAACATTCTTCAAATTATTTTTACACCTTAACTTTTGAAAAAGAATTTAAAACTTTGAGATTGACTCCAAAATGTAAATTTCAAATGAAAAGAAGAAAAATATAATTTGTCAAAAGGTTTCCAGTTAACAATGGCTCAACTTCAAAGAGGCCAATTTAAAAGATATTCAATTCAAACAAAAATCAAAGCTAACAAAAATAAAAGATAAAAATCCATTTCTTTACACAAGAAAAAAAAGTAGCACAACCTGTAAAAAAGAAATTAGTCAAAAAATCACATCACACTTCCTTTCCCACAGACTTGTTAATTTTCATTCGTTTTGATAAAATCCAATTTTAAGAATTCAAATTTTATTTATATTACTAAAATTATTGTTGTCAAAAAATTTTATATTTTTTATAAATATTTTTGTAATTTTTTATTGTCCAAATCCTATCTTGAAGTAAAAATGAAAAATAAATATAGACAAATAATTAAAATTTTAATTCCTATTTTACTGAATTTTTCTTTACATGAAGTTTTTTGTTTATCAAAACGAGTTTTTAAAATATTTTTATTGAAATCAATATTTGTTAAGGATTTTTATGTATTTTAAAGTGTGGCTGATTTAATAATTAAAACAAAAATAAGTAGCCCTTCAACAATAATAATAATTAATAATTATTATTATCATATAAATTATATGATATAATCCAAAGACGGGTAAATCAAAAATCTATTGACGATATAAGAGTTCGAGTATTTATCTCCGTTGAATATGATACTATTATATAATAATGAAAATGCAATATGAGACATGGTTCAGACATATAATAACATGGACACACACACACACACAAATCATTCATAATAATTATCAATGAAGTAATTTCATTATTAGATTACTTATATCCCTCGCCTTAAAAGGCTTTAACCATTCAATATTCCGAATAACTGTAGAGTCGGAATCATCTATTATTTCATACTTGTTTTCACGAATTTTCTATGGGTATTCTTTGTCGATTATCATTTTTATTTCGTAAATCTACTTCAACTAATACTTTATCTCTAACGTTGAAAATTTTCTGAATTATTTTATAATTGTTGTAAATATTGATATCATCACATTCTTTCATTTCTTGCGTTACTAGCTGTTGCTGTCTTCTAATATTTTCGATATAATCCGAAATATTTTCATTTGTCGTTTTGTCTAATTGTACAAAACAATGTTTGTTTATGCGTTTGCCAAATATAATTTCTAATGAGGAATGTTTAGTAGTCTTCTGAACCATGGCATTTAATGTATATTCTATTCGTGGAGGTACTTCTTCCAGTTTTTATACAACTTATCCTTAACAATACACTGTACCCAGTCTCGCATTGTTCAAAATTGTCTTTCCACTTAACCATTTGTCTGGTACAATATGGACTAGACAAATTTAAATTGATATTATGCTCATTTGCCAATAGTTAAAATTTCCTTGATTCAAAACATTTCCCCTATCTACGTAAATTGCATTTTGCATTGCCAAAATCGGAGTACGCATTTCCCCAAATTTGCACTTGGATGATTCAAGTAGCACTATAAGCACTGTTTAATATCCATTCTAGATAAAACATCTGCATTAAAATGTAATTTACTTTTGCGACATTTTAATATATTCAGGCTACTCAAAAAGTTGATCCAACTTTGAAATTGGGATGTTATTGGTTCAGTGTTTGAAATGTTGTGTAAAGTGAAATACAGACAACAATTATTGTTTTGTTATGCAATAACCAACTTCATGAATATTCAAACTTTGAAAACCATAAATTATAACACTTTCATTATTGAAACTATTTCCTTGGGATAATAGAGAACAGACGGTGTCGAAACTAACATCTGCATCAAGGATAAATCTTTTCCAAAATCCAGGTGTGTTAATATCGCTGCTTTGACCCCCTGATATTTAGGTTTGTCAAAAATGTTTTCACACTCATTAGACCATTGAATCTTATCTTTAATAGACGTAATTAATTTTTTTAAATGTTGGGATATTCTTAAGCAGTTTTAAAAACTATCCGACAATATTTCGTTAAACCTCAAAAACTATGGAGAGGTTTAACACAATGAGGGTTTCTAAAATTAATCATAGCACTAATTTTCACAGGGTCAGTTTTAACACCTTCTCTATTTACCACATGTCCAATTAATTTTAATTCGGTTACTAAAAATTGTATTTATCAAAATAAACTTTCAATCTTGAATCCCAAATTCTTTTAAATACTATTTCAATAAGTTTCTTATGTTCATTGATTGTCTTTGAAAAAATTAGTGTCATTTCATATCATATCTCCAACTATGATAGATATTAATCTTTTGAAATGTTGATGGGACTGCTGCTATGCCAAATGATATTCTATTAAAACAATTTTGTCCATGTTTTGTGGGAAAACCTGTTTATTATTCTTCTTCAAGTTCAACTAATAATATGCATTTCCTAAATTGATTGAACTAAAATGTACTCAATTGGCGAAAATCTTGAAGAATTTATCATGTCAATAAAATATTATTTTTATATGATTAAACTGGATGAAGAGAAGGGCCTTAAAGCAAAGAAAATCTAGCGAAAGATATACAATAGCTTTGAGCCATCGGAAAGCTAATTTAACTGTCAACAAATACATTAAGACTACAGAGAAAATGTTGAGCGTGAAATGAGGCATGTTAAATAATTTAAAGACTGGTACATTAAAAATTTATTAATAACATAAGAGTTCGAGTATTTATCTCCGTCAAATTGGAGACTATTATGTAATAATGAAAATGCAATATGAGACATGTTTCAAACATACAATAACATGTACACACATCAAATTGTTCATAATAATTATCAATTAAGTAATTTCATTATTAGATTACTTATAATAATTATTAATAATAAAAACAATAGCAACGGCATAAAACAATCGTTTCTTGAAAGTAGCATAAATTAAATGTTAAATAATTTATAAATTTTAAGACAACCTTTTGCTGCAAGTTTTAATTATTAAATTTTTATTAAATGAGAATTTTCTATTATGAAACAATCCTTTTCAATTTACTTTCGTACTCAATAAGAGGATTATTTAAATTTTGATTAGATATAAATTTAACTTAAGTAACATGAATTTTAAAATTAAAAATTAAAAAACATTTTAAATTTCCAAATTCCATATATCGTGACTTATAAAATGCGTTAAAATTTATGTCGGCCGTTTCATAGAGTAATGAAACTATTTCAACAGATGGAAAATAACCGTTGGCAGTTTCACTATGTTAAATGTTTTTATTTGATGTGAGTTGTTTCTTTTATTAGAAGGTTCTTTTCTATCTATGTAGTTATAATGATATTCTTTTTTTATTTAAAAATCACATGAAAATTCAAATTGAGAAAAGAGGAAAAACGTGAATGATTAAGTCAAAGGTTTTTAGTGTCATTTTTATGTCCAACGAGAACAACGGTATATAGGAGAGATAGGGAATGAGAAGTTGAGAAAAGGAAAGTGAATTCATAACTAAATGATACTAAATTTAATAAAACCCGTACACAAAATGAAAATGTATATTTGGTAACACAACCATTTTGAGACAGTTATAATAAAAATCTTGATATGCGAAAATAGATTGTAATTATAGTAACTCTAATTGCGCTAAGTGTTTCATGAATTAGATAATAAATGCGTATAAGTTTGAATTTATAGCTAATTCATTCAGAAACTGGAGTTATTTTTTCTTTAATATGAGGCGCTTTTCTATATGGGTTATGACCACCACCATTGATGTTTGGAAGTTTTTTATTATTCGACCCAGAATATCCACTATCCAGAGAACTGTCTGAAGGAGCTTGAGATTTTAGGATAGAATTTTCTTTGGATAAATCAATTTGATCAGAAGAATTATAATTTTTATCAGACCCACCAGAACTTTTGAAACTGTCTTTGCTACCACTCTTGTTTAAGGTTTTTTCTGTAGAGTTTATTTTAGTTTCCTCTGACCTTTTTGTCACTGAATTGTTGTCATTTTTACTAATTGTTTTATCGGGGCTTTGTGAATTTGTGTTTGACTGATGGTCATGTTGAAATTTAATAGATTCGAGAACATCTGGTTTGAGAACTGATGCCAGTCTTAAAATTTGACAAATAAAATTAAAGATAAATTTTAATAAGTTAATATTAGGTATTCATTAAAACAAAATAATATAAAATAAAGAAAATTTAAAACAAAGTAAAACAAAAATTTAGACAAAGTAAAAAGTATTTCCTTCAAATCATCTCAAAATTTGCCAGTGAGATTGATGTAATAAAGGAAAACTTGGCCAACCAATTTTTTGTTGTAGATAAAATATAAACGATGGAAAAATGGTTTTCACAATGGTAACCGCAATGATTTCACCTTTTAATAAAGTCCTTTATATAATAAATATTTCTACCTGCTAAAATGAAAACAATGCTCCAAGAACTCTTACTTTTATTACTTTTATGTTTATTTACAAACAATTTATTTAGTTACCCATTTTGAATACAAATTTGTCCGAAACTACGAAATTCGTTTCTTATGCTAGAACAATAAAACCTTTTTGGGAAAAATAAAGTTCAAAGTACCTTTATAAAATACATTTTATGAAGTTTTGTGTCACTCTTTTTGCAAAATAAAAATATATACAATAAATAACATGCAATAATTTACAAGGATGAATTTAACATAACACAGTCGACAACATTTATTCATTTATATATATATATATACATTAAAACAAAATACTTTCACTTACCCATGATTATCTTCTCTGAAAATAAATATTAAATTAAATATAACAAACTAAAAGTCAAGCTGTTTAAAATAAGGAAAAATTCTTAATGGAATGTGATAATTTATGAATTGAAAAGAAAAAAAAATATTCAGTACATTTGGTAAATGAAAAAGTTAAATTACTTTGATAAACGATAAAATATTTACTAAAGATAAAGTAGTGTAAAAGAAAAGAATAATCACGAAGTTTTGATGTAAAAACTATTTATCTAATTAAAAGACTTCCGGATCAAAAGAATAGGGAAAATATGTTTAGTTGTTATAACTTTTTCGATTCGTTTTACTTTATCCAATTCATTCAGAATTCCAGTTGTCCTGACATGAACATTCAACCGATATTATTAGAATTATTTTCTTATCACTATTTCTAGTATTAACCACGTTCAGTGTGAAATAAATAACTCAACTTTACTATACACCAATCCCTCGATTTACGCGGTCATAAAAAATAATATTTTTTATGACCGCGTAAAAGTGAAACCGCGTAAATCGAGGGATTGGTGTATCTGAAAGCCACTGACTTGTGTTTTTTGAAAAACTGGAAACCATATTGGTCTTTAAAAAAATATAATTTCCCATTAAATTGTGATAATTATTATTTATATTGTTAATTGTAATTTTAAAAATATTTTAAATTCATTTATATGTTTTTAAATTAATTTTTAAGTAAATTTTATCATTATCAGGATTTTTTTTATTTCTATTTTTATTTTCATTACGACAAAAAATCAAAATTTAATTTTCGTATTATAAATTTAAAAAATTCAAAAAAATTCAAAATCCTTTTTATTAATTATGGTGAAAGAGACTGTTGACAAATTTATTAAAAACCCTAAGGATTCATGTTTGGAAAAATCTGGGTGTGATTTTGTTGAGGCGTGTGAGTCTGATGAGTCAAATAAATTAAATAGTGTGAGCAAGGATGATGAACCTAAATTTGTGTTAGTATTGCCGTACTCAGAAGGTTTTAAAGATTATAAAGTGAAGATAAGAAAGCAGTTAGAGAATTTAAACTATAGGATAGAGTCAACTTCATGGAAAGTAAGCAATATGTTTATTAATAAGTCAAAAACTGCGGTCGAATTGTGTTCCGATCTCGTTTATCAGTTTACATGTAAAGGGTGTAATGCCACATACATTGGAGAGACTTCCCGTCATCTCTGTATTCGAGCTCGAGAACATTATAGACCGAAGGCTTTGACCCATATTGGTGAGCACAATAAAGGCTGTAAGATTAAAATAGGTATGTCTGATTTTAAAATTTTATTAAAAAATTTCGATAGTTATTGGGAACGTGTGATTTGTGAGGCGTGGTTGATAGAGTCATTGAATCCGAAAATTAATGTGCAGGATGCAGTAAATACTTGTGTTTTGAGTGTTTTTAAATAATTTTTTTGTATATTGTATGTATTGATTGTTGTATTAAATTAAATAATTAATAAAATTTTTAAATTATTAAATTAAATTTTGAATGCTAAAATTTAAAAAAATAATATATTAATTTAATTATAATTTTTTAAAAATAATTAAATGTTTTTATTAAATAAAATTTTTTTTATATATAATTAATAAATTTGTTTAAAATCCTTAATTTGTATAGTTATTATATCCCACCTGATGATGACAGGAAAACTGTCGAAATATATCGTGAAAAGAATTTCTGATTGGCCTTATCTTATAATTAAATCATTGCCATGTATGTTTAACTATTTATTCATAAATTTAAAAAATGAAAAATGTTTATAATTCACCTTGATTTAGTTTAATAAAACTTTTATTTACTTAATTTTACCATTAGTTTTAATTTTATTTAAAACTTTTTGAAACTATTTTTAAATTTAAAACTTAAAATCTTTTAGAAATTTCTTAATTTGCTGAAATTTAAATTTTACAGTGCATACATTTTCAGCGTATATCATATTGGATTTGGAAATAGTGCAAAATCTCATGTTTTGTTTTTACTGCAAGCTGTTATGAATTGAGTAAACTAAAGTGAGCTAATACGACTTTATTCAGGATTTAGGTTCTTGTATATAATAATTTCATAACTCCTTATATTTCATTGAAAAATGCTGAAAAACCTTGATGGTTGCAAGAAAGAAGATGCCGACAAATCAAGTCATTACAAATGTGACTTCACTGATCACTTTTATATTAAAGGCTTGAATATGACTTTATACTCGTTGAAATAAGTAATATAATATCCAGTGAAAAAGTTATAAGTTATGACCGCTCGAGTTTTTGCTGCATCAGACAAACAAACAAATTTCTTCTTCAGAAGTTTTCAAATCATATAGATTTGAATATATGAGTTACTGTAAACTTATCACAATAATTAATTTAATTATATTAAACTATATTAAATTATTTATAGAATTAGTTAGTAAGAGTTAAAAGGTTTCTCCAGTACAAAAAATTAAATTTCTTTACTATTTCAATAAAGAAATTATCTGCTAGAAATAACTTACGAATCAGCAGGGGGTGCAACTGGAAGAGGTTTAAGAAATCCATCTTTCCCAATTAACCAATATGAGTCTACAATACCTTTGCCTTTCAGTTCTACTTTCCCTCTCAATTCAAGATGATATCCTCCTAATTCATCTAATACAACTTTCGTGAAAGGACTCACATGTATTCTGAATGCTTAAAGGATACTCTTTATTAAAATTTCTAACAACAACAATTTTACCTGAGCCAGATGATTCCATCCTAGACGCAGTGTTGACAGTGTCACCGAATAAACAGTACCTAGGCATAGTTAATCCGACTACACCTGTCACACATGGACCTATATAAATTATAAATTATAATTAAAGTTTGAGATTTAAACAAACAATAACATAGTTTTACCTGGCAAGTTGGTATTTTAAATATAATTTTATAATCTTTAAAACTCAATATATTTAAATAAACTTTAGTAAAATCTTTTTTTTGTTCATCTTGCAATTCATCAAAGGTGAATTTGAAACCACTGAAAATTTAAAATTCATATTAACAAAGATTACCCTCATTTCTAGTAGCAGCTCAAAAATACAGATTTTCCCAGATTATATGCTATCGTAAAAAAGGAGTTTCTTGTCTTTTCTACACTATCTATAGTTAAACGTTTATTAATCCTTTTAATTTGGGTCTTTGGCAATGTGCTAATAATTGTTTCAAGAATTACTTAATTAATTTGTTTAAAACCATTACTATAATATTTTGTATACATAAATTAACATTTTGGCTTTTTAATTTAGTTTTTAGAGACATTATATTTCATCAGCTTTATTAGCGAGATAGATGACCCACAGTGGGAATGAAATAGATGATATAGATTTAAGTACTTTTATGAAATTAAGGACAATTATAATAAACCGACGTAAAAATTACATTTACAAAAATGAACTAAATGTGTAAAAATAAATCTTGTCGCAGAAAAACTTTTATTTTAATTCGCCTATTACTGAGATGAAATTTAACTAACACACTTTGACTAGTCAATTAACTGTTGGTAGTTATTGTGGTGCACTGTCCGATAAATACACACATACACACACACTTACTATGACCACACAGTCAAATCACAGAAAAAAGCGAAATACATTCGGTTCTATCAACCAACAACATGATGAAAATTGAGAACACAATTTTGAGTTAATTTCGTATTGGTATATTTTCTATGTAATCACAAAAACTGTCATGTGAATATTATGTCCAAATTGTCTGCTTATACTAAATTCAATTTGGATTTGGTGTAATATAAAAAAATTAACGGTTAGTGCTCAATACTTCGTCTAGTGTTTAAAATTTTAAATGCGGTTTTTCGTTAATAAGTTTAAAAATAATTAAGTAATTTGCTAACATGAGAGTAAAAATAAATTTCCAATATAAGTTTTTATCATTACATTTATTTAAACAAAAAATTTGATAATTGCAAATTTTTGGAAACAATATTTTGTTTTATTAAATAGATTACTTGATATTTAATTAGTTTTTGGATTAGACAGTTTTGAATGTTGAATAATGATACATTATTTGAATTCGCTGACAAAAACTAAATTAATTTTTCATCCATTAGCAAAAGAGAAATTATTGATTTGATAATTTATTAATTCGAAAAAATATTAAAATTCCATTTAATATAATAAAACTAAATAAATCAGCATATTAATTTTTCTCCCTAAAATTTGACGACAAAAGATTATTTTTAAATACATTAAATAAAAAATTTTCGGCGGACCTTTTATCAAGTGTTACACTATCAAAAATATATTTTCGGCAAATGGATTAAAAAAACTTCATATTAAGAATTTCATTCAGAAAAAAATAACATAAAAAACATTGCAGTCGACATAAAAGGTAAATAAAATAATGACAAAAGGACTAATTTCAACATTATTCTTTATCCTTTATTTTTTGCATAATAAGGTAAACCAAAATCGAAAATGTAAAGGTCCGGATAAATGAAGTCTAATGATTAAAAGTTGTAAAATATCAAATTTAACATACTTCTTGAAAATGTTAGATTAGTAATTTTAATAAAGTAAACGTGGTACAGCGATTATCTGCACTCTCTGTTCAAAAATTATAATTATAACTTCCCAGAGACGTTTTAGCAACTTTCAAACAAATAAAAGCCATTTGACGTTTGGTATAATATAAGAAATAAACAGTAAAATACCTGTATGAAGTCCGATTCTTAATCGCAAAGGAATATCGGGCATGTGCCGAATTTTAAATGTGCCACACTGACTTAATAAATCTAAAGCCATTGTAGCGATTTCTCCTGCATGCTTCCTACCATTCCGAATTGGAAGACCTGAAGCTACCATGTACGCATCTCCAATGGTTTCAACCTAAATTATATTTTCCTTTATTAAATGTTTACATTTTCGTAACATTTTCTCAAAATATAATTGATAGTTTAACACTCTCGCTACGTTTAGAAATCTTGCAAACTGTCAACGCCGTTGTCAGTAAAGAATGTCACATCAAAATTGTTAACTATTTTGAAACAAATCAAGATTATCAAACGTTGAAAATATTTTTAATTATTATTATTAATATTATTAATTAATTATTTATTAATTATTTTATATTTATTATCTATTTATTAATTATACGTAGAATATCATGAAATAATATTAAATAACTAGTTCTATGACCCGTCCTAAACGACGGAAGTAAATTAATCCTAGGATTTTTTCTTTCATTAGACTTTTTTTTACGAATTTTTAAGAAAAATGATAAATAACTTTTTATCATTTATTAACATTCTTTTTTAAGGGTTAAAATATAAATAAAAATAGCGCAACACAGAAATTCTATTTAGAAAAAGGTCAAGCTAATTTTATATAAAGTCAGGTATTTATTATAGTCAGTAAAATAAATTTATGGATAATAATACTTAATAAAAATATCATTACTTACAAAAGACATAATTAAATTATATTAAATAATATTAATATTTAATATTATTTAATTATTTAAATATTATTCTTTTTCTCAAGACTTACAACTAACTCTTTTTATATAATTAATATAGTATATTAAAAATATACTATAATGACTTAATATGCAGTAAATATCACAAGTTAATGCTCTGTTAATGTTACTATTTTTGTTTTAAACGTACGAAATACTAAAACATGCTATCACATACAATTAGTTGCCTTTTAAATAGAATTTAAAACGAATATAGAAGCAATTTATTTATATGAAGAAATTATAGACGTTGTGATGATCATTGGAGCTGGACACAATACGATTTCCGCTGATCCTAAAAAAATGCTCTGGAGTGGTCACTATTCTTTCCAATAATGTTCCCTGTATTCCGATTACTGCTTACTATCGCATTTTAATACAAAGTTGTGAAAAGTTATTTTCAAAACTGAAATTAATGAAAACACATATGAGCTTTTCCATGTCACAAGAGCAAATGACCAACCTACCTTTAATCAACATTGAAATGAACTCCAAACAGCTTATATAAAAATAAAGTAGTTCAAGTGTTTTCTGACAAGAAATTTAATTTGTGGAAGTGAATTTTAATTACCGTTCTTAACCTATATTGGATTTAAATAAAGGGTTTATTTCATGTTAGATATTTTTTTACATATTTATAATAACATTCTTTCTCTGTCTCAGTATTAGCCTTATACATAAATCTTAAGGGTATATAATCAAGGAGTTGGAGCCTTACTACCCCACCAATTGTATCACAATTTTCTAAAAATTTGACTTTTAAAATATAGGAGGCAAAGAAATATACATTGTTTGCATATTTTGTGAAATGATGTTGGCTTTCTTAAGAAGAGAGAAAGAAAAGGAATATTTAGGGAGTGATTGATGAGAGCAAATCCCATAGAAACGTTGTTAATTTAATTTAGATTTGCTATTTTGTTTGAAGGTAATGAAGTCTTACATGACTTATAAATAGTGATTTGTTTTACTGACTATCAGAACAATAAAAAACCTTAGATGGAGATTTTCACAGGAAAATTGCTTTGCAAACAAAATAGTTTCAATAATGTTGGATTTTTTTTAATCTAATATAAGAACATATGGAGTTAGACTTAATAATCTTTCCTACGAAAAGATTTATCTTATTTATAAAAATTTTATATTTTTAAAATTTCTAATAAAAATTACCTTATACACATCATAAAAGTCAATTGTTGCATCAAACATAGTATAAAGATCATTTAGCAAATCTACAACTTGCATTGGGTTTGATAGAGCGGAAATGGTTGTGAATCCAACAATGTCACTGAAATATATAGTTACTTCATCAAAAGATTCCGGTTCTACTGGTTTTCCAGCCAATAAACTCTGTGCTACCATCCTAAAAACATAAAATATCAATTCACTGTAATTAATAATAATAATAATTATTATTATTATCGAAATTTATTTCATCTAATACATATTTTGCAGTAAAGCCTTATTTTATCATTTACTTGTTTAACATTTTATTTATGCTGCTACTAAGAAACCATTAATTTTATATTATTATTATTATTATTATTATTATTATTATTATTATTATTATTATTATTATTATTATTATTATTATTATTATTATTATTATTATTATTATTATTATTATTATTATTATTATTATTATTATTATTATTATTATTATTATTATTATTATAAGGCAATATTAGATTAAAATGTTTATTCAATAAAACCCTAAAGTGAAAATACAACTGAAACACTATTTTTGCTGCTTTCAATTTTATAATCTAAAATGTTAGTATTATTAGTTTGTGAGTTATTATTGATACAGATCATTCAATGACATGCATATTTATTTGTTACATTTGCAAGTACAAATATTCTCTCATCATTAACCATATATAAATGTTATAGTTATTTAGTTTTGATAAATATTATTATCTATTTTATTTAATTTTATTTGATAAAATATTATAGGTTAAATAATTGATTTATTATTAAATATTATTTTCTCACATTACAACAATAATTATAATAATAATTAGTTTATTATATTATTATATTATATTAATTAGCTTATTATAATAGTTTTATTATTATTAAACGAATAAAAAATAATATTAAAAACATAATAAAATGAATATTAAATATTAATATTAAATAAAATCAACTTATTCAAATCAAATTGAATTTTAATTATCAGTGAAATATTACATAGAAACAATGATTTTCAAACATCACGTTTAAATATTTGGATAAATTATTAAATTATTTGAAATGACAAATAATTTCGATACACATTTTAACCAAAAATCCTGCTCAATTTAGAAAGTTTGATGAAATTGCCATTTTCAATTGAATTTTGCAAGTTTACTCATAGCTGAAAACCTAGAGAACGTGATAACAATTATTTCTTTTTATTAATTGAAAGTTAATAATAAGAACTAATTCAATAAAACAAGCATAATAAAAGTTAGTGATTATAACAAACGTACATGTGTTATTTATGGGAAAGCTTTCTGAACACGCTTACCCTTCTTGAACCCATAAATTTGTTAACGAAGAAATTTGTTTAAAACATTTATAATTTCTGGGTTTTTTACTCAGTTTCATAAATATTTAATATATTAAATCATTTAAAGCAGTGATTCCCAGAGTGGTGTTTATAGTCAATTTCGAATCCGAAAGCTCATGAGCCAAAGTTGTAATTATTATTATTATTATTATTATTATAAGAACTTTTTTAATTATCACTTCTGATTTCTTTTCAGTTGACATTGTATTTATTAAAAAAATTGACTATGAATCAGTAAAGATATTGAAGTTTTTTTGATATTCACAAATTTTCAGCACAGCCTTTTTCAAGTGATTATTATTATTATTATTATTATTATTATTATTATTATTATTATTATTATTATTATTATTATTATTATTATTATTATTATTATTATTATTATTATTATTATTATTAGTATTATTATTATTATTATTATTATTATTATTATTATTATTATTATTATTATTATTATTATTATTATTATTATTATTATTATTATTATTATTATTATTATTATTATTATTATTATTATTATTATTATTATTATTATTATTATTATTATTATTATAAATAATTTTGGTAAAATAGTGGACAAGACTTGAAATTTAATATAATGTGAGCGTATTGTTTATTTAAATTATTTGCTATATTCAACATTAAATTGATCATTATATTCTATTGTAAAATATTTTCTAAATCACTCTTTGTGTTAAAATTTAGAATTCTTAATTTAAAAATTTTAAAAAATTTAAAATTTTTTAAAAACAATTGTATTTAGGATAATCAACTAATATAATAAAGTCAAGTACATATTTTTCAAATTCCTCCATATTATGCAGCTTTTAATCAATTATCTATTTATAAAAACATAATTCAAATAAATAAATAAGTCGTTTCCGATATGTTTATTTATTGAAAATATTTCAACCTTTAACAAATCCTGTTCTCTCTAACTCGAAATTCAATTGATTTCTCTTATTTTCTTCTCCAATTCTTTCTTCTCTCTTTCTTGCTGATCCTTTATATAATCACAAAAAATATAACAATTTAAACAAATTCAAATAATTTTCTTTAAAAATGACAAATTTCTTTATTTGAATTATGTTTCTCTTTAAATAATTTCGTGATTGATAAGCTATTTTAAAATTTTACAAAATCAGTCGAATGACCAAAAATATATAAAAAAGGATAAAAAAATTTTATTTTTTTATTTTTTATATATAAAATTTTTACAAATAATGATTGTGAGCAATAATTTTTAAAATCAATTAAAATTTTATTGCGAAAAATTCAAGTTGATATTTATGAATTTTAAAAAACGTTATAAAACTTAATGGCTAATTTATTATTAAATTTTATAAAAATTGTTGTAACATTTCCTTGTAAAAAAATAAAAATCTTTTGGAGAAAATATTAAAAATTTAAAAATTATAACGAATATGAAATTTTAATTGGATGTATGAAACTACTATTTGTGTATCAATTTTCATGTAATGGATGTAATGCCACATTCATTGGATAGACTGCCCGCCATCTCTGCACTCGAGTTCATTGCCAACGGAACGGATTGACCCACGTTAGTGATCATTTTAAGAAGTTTATCATTAAAAAAATAAGTATTGCTGATTTTAAGATCTTGTCGAAGAGTTTGAGTAATTACTGGGAACGAGTAATGTGAGAGGCGTTGCTAATTAGATCTTTAAATCCTATAATTAATATTCAAAGTACCCAGTCTACAGGAATTTTGAATATATTTAAATTAATTTCACTTTTATATTTAATATTTGGGATGATGTTGTTATTTGTAAAATTTTTTGTATAAAAACATTTTTTAATTTTTAATTTTTAAAGTTAAATTTACTTTTTTAAATTAATTTTAAAAAGGATTTTTTGTATAAGAATAATAACAATTTTATGCGTTTTCAAAATTAAAAAAATTTTTATATGATTAAAAACATGTTTTTCAAAATTTTATTAAAATATCTTTTTGATATAGTTTGATTACAATTATTAGTTGTTAACTTGTTTGAATATTATTATTTTTGTTTAGTTGTGATTAATACGATTCTTAGCCCAAAGAAAACTTTTAAACGGTCAAAATATATAGCAATGCTATATTTTAATATACTCAGTTGGCGATTTATTATTATTATTATTATTATTATTATTATTATTATTATTATTATTATTATTATTATTATTATTATTATTATTATTATTATTATTATTATTATTAATTTTATTATTATTATTATTATTATTATTATTATTATTATTATTATTATTATTATTATTATTATTATTATTATTATTATTATTATTATTATTATTATTATTATTATTATTATTAAACCAACCTTGGAAGCATACGTGCAATTAGTAGTTCTGTTTTTTTCTGTTCGGTTTCGAGTTCATCTGTTCTTACACGAACTTGTTCCTCAAGGTCTGCCGAATATTTCTCCATCATTTTAAACATGTGATCAACAATATTCATTTTTCTAAAAATTTAATTAATTAAAACAATTTCTACAAACACTCGATAGAAAGTGCTTAAAAAACTATTATAAATTGATCTAAAATTAAGAAAGAAAAATCTAATAAGTTGTTCAAATAAAATTAAGAGCGAAAGTTATAAAACTATTTAAACAAACAACAAAGTGACAAAAGAAAAAAAATGTAAATTAAATCAATCCTCATGTTTCATTTAGTTCAATTAAAAATTTGACAAAATCCAGTCGACATTCGTAATAGATGATGCAAATAAATCGCGTTCTGTAAACATCTCATTGTATCATATCATTGTTTATTGTTTTAACTAATGTTTCATTATAACTTTCTCATAGAATTCAAACAGTGAAATCCGTATTCAGGAAAACGTTTATTTTCGTGGCAAATTTACTTTTTACACTTAATTTGAATTTAATTATTAATTAAACCAATAAAATAAAAATTATGAAAAAAATAGTAAAAAATGATAAATTTTATCATTTTTAATATTAAATATTTAACTTGTAATGATGAATTTTGATTTTTGTGCCGAAAAAATCCCACTGAAAATTTAAATTAAAATTAAAAAAAATATGTTAATTTTTTTTATTATTTTAATTTCAACAAATTTTAATTAATTAAAATCGAATAGATTTAGATCAAGGGTCTCAAACATGCGGCCAGGAAATTTGTATTCTGTATGTAAATTGTAAATTCTATGTAAATTTTAAATTCTTAATGAATCTATAAATTTAATTTAACAACAAAACATTCATAAAAAAATTTTGATGCGGCCC
Source organism: Schmidtea polychroa (assembly GCA_959609185.1). NCBI lineage: Eukaryota > Metazoa > Platyhelminthes > Tricladida > Dugesiidae > Schmidtea > Schmidtea polychroa. Next base: position 54,792 of record CAUHTR010001125.1, read on the forward strand.
TCGAATTGGTATTCTTGTCTCTAATTGGCTCTCATAGTGAGTTGAGTTTGAGACCCCTGATTTAGATAAAATTGAATTTATAATTATTATGGAAATTTAAAAATGATAGCAACGCAAAACGAAATCTTGATGGTACTTACATTAAAATTAAATTTATAAATAAAAAAAACTTTTTATAAGCTTTTAATAAGTGCAACTGAGTTGAAAGATTTTAAAATTTTATATAAAAACTTAATTAATAAGCGAGAAAGGATTTACACGAAGCATTGGCGATTTAACGGGGCCGCCTTAAGAACTCCGGCGCGAGTGTCTGTCAAAGTTATAAAAAATTCTCAGAACTAAAAAAGAATTTCTAATTCACCTTATTCAGTCGACAAATACTAAAATTATTTCAACTTTATTTTTGTCGTATAATCATTTTTTGGGTACGCATCAGTCACCTGTTCCTATCTCTTAGTATGATTATTTAGATAATACAAATTAAGTTTAGATAAAGAAATATACCCGAGTGACGAATATACATAAGTATCCAGCTCACATTTAAGTCGTCTATCGAAGTTTATGGCATCATAAATTATTGTAATATCGTTTGTCATTCCAACACATTCGAATGTAAAAATCAGTTAAATATTTTAAGAAATTGTTTTAATTTAAAAATACAGTGAAAACAAATAAAATGAAAAAGTAAATTTTTATAAAACTAATAACTTAATGACTAATAACTAAATAACTAATAATAACAAAAAAACATACATCGCAAAAAAAATTTGCCGCTCCAAAGGGCTTGCGCCCTGAGGTATAGCCCATTTAGGCCTGCAATGTAATCACAATCCCTTACAATTCATATTCAATCAGCAACGAATATTTTGAGATTATTTAATTAACTCATTAAATCATAACTATTACGTAATTATTTTTATGTATATTACTTTTGACACAGATTATGATGAGGATAACTTCCTTAAATTTTCTTTTGTTTATTTGGCATTTTACTGTTTATAATTTTTTAAACCCTAAGCTAACAAAAAATTATTTAGTTTAATGGCAATTCGACATTAAATTATTTTATTTTAAAATCTATCTCTTTATTTTTTTATTTTTTTATCTTTTTTTATGATTAAAATGCTCAAAATCTATAAATATAATTAAATTAATTAAAATTAAATAAATTGAAATTAATGTATCCATTACTTTCCTTTGTTGAGATCTTTCAACTGTTGATTCAATTCTTCAAATGATGGTCTCATTTCAGCGTTTTCTGACCAAGCTCGTTTCATAATCTGGATATATGCTGGAGGCGCCTCAGATTGAGTGACCTAATAATTAATTAAATAATTTATTATTTACTCTATATTCACTCACTTGAGGTCTACACAATGGCGGAGGCTTTCTAATTTTATTCAAAATTTCATCAGCAGTCATATTCATCATTCCAAATGGAACATCTCTAGTGATAATCTCTTGCATAATTATTGAAAATGAATAAATATCTCCTTTCTGTGACCCTTTCGCTCGAAGATGGTCTACTCTCAGTAATTCCGGAGCAGTCCAAAGTAAATCTGATTGTATATTCAATTCATTATATTGTATCATCAACTGAAATAAACAAATTACCTTTTGCACTGTAAATATTTTCTGATCCATAAATTTCATAAACGGTTGGTAAGCCGTAATCTGTTATTTTCAATACCCATCTTCCGTCAACGACACAATTAGAAGATTTCAGTCTCGCGTGGACTTTAATTTGAGATGCATGAATGTAACGCATTCCCTGTCGAAACAATGAATAAGAACTCAATTAAATTCTCGCGTTTCAAAGGAAACTAATTACATGATCAATTTATATGCTCATTTCGTTCGTACTTTGAATTAAATCATTTCTTTTGATTACATGTCTCGAAAAATATTTCGCTTAAAATTATTAATTCTTGCTTTAGATTCACAAACATCTCGTGATAAATCTTTCATACATTTTTATCCCGCTCGCAATATTGTTGAATTTTTTACTGATTTATTGTTTTCGAAATTTAAAGTAGAAACTTTTTCTAATTGACTATCTCATTAAAATAATAATCATAATAATAATAAAAATAATAATAATAATAATAATAATAATAATAATAATAATAATAATAATATAATAATAATAATAATAATAATAATAATAATAATAATAATAATTTTGACTATGAATCAGTAAATATATCGATGTTTTTGATATTCACGAAATTTGAAAAAAGGCGGTGCTGAAAATATTTCTTAGTTTGTGAGGTGTTTTCAGCTGAGAGTTAAATATTTCAATTGTTTATCAAAATAATTTTAAATGTAAATAATTGACTATTAAAATAACTTTAAATAATTTTTAAATTGGATTTTTTAAGTTGAAATTTTTAAATTAAAAATTAAAATAGGTTTTTAAAAAAGAAGTTTTATTAATGAAAAATTTTAAATAAACATGTTTTAAATATTGAAATATTTTGATAAATGGTTTTGAAAGTATTTTATTTAACGCGGAAAATTTGTTTGGAAATTATACAATATTTCATTAAATCAATATTTGGAATTATGTCTTTAACTTTTGAACCGGATTTAAAAACAATTTAGAAGATGTTTTAGCAGCTTCTAATATAGTTAAATAATATTTAATTTGATAAAATAAATTTTAATATGTATATATGATTACTATACTTTTTTTAATTGTTTATTAAATAATTATCTATTTAATTGTGCAAATTAAATACAAATTCCTAAAAAATTATTATTGTAAAAATAAAAAAAAATGTCCTAAAGTTTATATTTTAACTAATCATACTTTATATCTAGAATTAAATATATTATGAATTTTATATTTTAATATTATTCAGTTAATTCTGCAGTGATTGAACTGTAAAACGCTTCAGTAAGACTTTTAATAAATCAGACAAATTTCCTGAAGATTTCCGAATCAGTAAATTTTGAAATCTCAAGGATAAACGATTAAATATATAATGATAACAATTTTTTTACGGAGCATTAATGTTAATTATTTTTGATATTAATTTACTTTTAACTGGTAACTGAGAAAAAACCTACATATCAATACAAATTTAGGTATACGTTTTAAGGCGGTTGCATTAGAATTTAGAAAAATATATTAATAATATTATAAATTATTAAACTTAGTGTAAAATAAAATAAAATACACCTAATTACCTTTACCATTAGTGACAAATTCAAATTAAAAAAATATAAAAAAGAAAAAGTTAAATTTATAATTAATACAATTAAGATACATGATCTTAATTTTTGAAATTATTTAAAATCTTATTTTACATTATTTAAATTTAGGCTCTTTCAGATAACATTAATATATTTATATTTATGCTAAAGTTAAAGCATAAACTTAGATAATGTATACATTCTTTATTAAAAAACACAAATTTCATTCTATTTGCCTAAAAATTAACGTTAATGTAGGAATTTGCTAGTGACTGTATACTGTCACTATATAAGTAATAATAAAAATTTCCAATTAATCCACACTTACTCTGATGAGATCAGTCATCAATGATAACTTAAACTCCCAGTCCAGATTGACATTCTTATTTTGGATAATATCCTAAAGTTTAGAACAATATTAAAATTTTACCTATTAGAATTTCTAAAATAATTTAAATAGTTTAACAAAAAGTTCCACAAAACAATAAAAGTACTCAATGACGGCTAAATTAAGTGTAAAAATTGTTATAAAAAGCTGTTATAAATATTGAATTTAAGTAAATACACTGAAATAAATGCATATAAAATCCGTTTAGCCAAGCTCATTTAAAGTGTTTTTATAATAACCTTTCTCACTTAATTGCAAAATATACTGATATATTAAAAAAAAAGAATGAAACAATAAGAGGAAATTGAAATGCAAAATCGTGTGATTCAATATGCAAATGACATCCCCATATAAAATAACAGGACTAAATGCAATAATAATAAAAAATGAAATGCAGTAAAACCTCGATAAATTACAGCGATTTTTATCAGAGTTTTATTCATTTTTAATTTCTACCCATCAAAATAAAATTTAAAATATTTCTCCTTTTATATTCGAAAAATATTCATCATGAAAAAATTAAATCAACACTTTCATTAAATATCATTTTCGTAAAAATTATTCGGTAAGTTCCAGATTTGGTTGAAAAATTGTATATATATAATATTATATATTATATGTCACTTGAAGAAGGCAGTGCCGGAAATTCGTAAATATAAAAAACACGCACAAACACACCCACCCACACACACACACAGTGCTTTTTTCTGGAAAAAAGGTGCCGGAACGTATCTGTACTATCTTTTATATGCAAAAAAATGACGCTGAAATTAGCTAACAAATAAAATAATTATGCATGAAACAAAATATACACTTATTAGTTATTAATAACTTATTACCCATAAATTTTATAATGTAGACAAAATGTAAAGAAAATTGAAATCGTAAAGTGGTTTATAGCAAATTCCATTATAATAATAGTAATAACACTAGGAAGCACGAAGTTATGATTCACTCGCTTTGGCGTACGACTACTACTTTTAATTTGATTGTAATTGACTATTTGAAATGTCAGAAATAGAAATATGACAAAAAACCAAAACATATGTCAATTTTTTAAAATCATTCAGCGAAAAAAGGTGCCGGAACGCAGTTCCGGAGCGTTACGTCAGAAAAAAAGCACTATATATAACTGGGTAACCCCAAAATAATTCTAAAACTAGTTAAATCATTACAATATTTGCTTATCAGTGTCGTCAGACTTTGCTTTACTTGAATTGAAGAAGTTTACAAAAAGAAGAAATTTGTTTTAATGATTCATTTTTTAATGTAATTTTAATATATAAAATAAGTGATTAAACATAGTCAACACCTCTAAATGGAGTTAAGAAGTCAACAATATGTTAACAAATGCAAATTGAACTAAAAATCTAAATTTCTGTTAAGTTCATATCGAGTACTTATAAAGTAAATTTGTTTCAGTGATACCTTAAGACTGCCACGTCCACAATGTTCGAAGACCATACTGATTGAACTTATGTCCAAATAACAGCCTATACAAGGATTCACGTTTTCATTTCGAATATCACGAATAATTCTTAAGTGGTCCACAAATTTTGACTTTAAACTAGCATGGCTCAGATCCAAGTATTTGATGTGAACAAAATCTCCCTAAGATAATTTCATTAATAATTTCATTAATTAAAACAATAAATTAATTAAAATTAAACATTTAAAATTAAAAAAATAAATAAATTATATACATTTCTAACTAAACAATTTAAACATTCGTTAGTGATTTTAAAATCGAAAAATACTCGACCTACTGAAGTATTCGACTCAAAGAAGAATTTTTCATTTAATAAATTTTACCACTTATATTATATAACATCAGAAATTAGTATAATCAGTAGAAATTAACATATTTTCAAATGATAAACAACTCAAAATATTGCAATATAGAACAATTGTGAGATTGATTGTTTAAAACAAAAAGTGAAAATTTAATCATTTATTCAAACTTACTTAAGATTTCTAAAATATGCTCTTATAAACCTTTTGACTTTTTATTTTAATTTCAAAATTCAACAATTAAAAAAATAAATTAATTAATTTTTAATTTTAATTTGAGTTCGATTAATTATGATATGTTTACAAAATCTACGATGTAAGATTTTCTTCCAAATTATTGCTAACGTCTTTCTATACAAAACACTCAACATTTACATCAAGAACAATGATTCGTCAAGTGAGCAATACCGTTACTTGGAGAAAGTTTCAATTATCTAGGGAAGAACTAGGTATGACACAATTGATGACAGGGAAGGGTTAGTCATGATGTTGAGCAACATTTAGCTTGAAATACTTTATTGCTTTGACTAAATGTGAATTACATGAAACATACTATTTGACTTAGCAGGAAATTCCTTATAGAGCAAAGAAATTATCTGAATATTATAGTGGCAAGCTACTTCCTCTATTTGCGAACCTTGAACCAAATGTTGATAATTTAATAAATCTTCATCAAGCCATTACATTGCAACAAATATTAGAATAAAATTATTATTTTAGTAATTGTAATGCAACTTTTGTCAATTTTTATTGTCCCCCTATCATTTGCATAACTGGAAGATGACAGATTTTACTGGGACTCGGTTGGGTTCAACAATTTCTCCAACACAATTATAACTTATAACTTAATAAGTAGTAATTGTTTTTATTTTCTTTATAGTTCATACACATGTACTTAACTATTTACATCTAACCACCAAGGTATTTATTTTAATTATTTGACAAGCTCCTTACATATATAAAAAGGGTGTTACTATTGAAAGTCACAACTAATAATGGCGGTGATCGAAAAATGTTTCCAAAGCATTAATCTAAGTGCCACATCGACTTTGGATTGTGGTTCCGTGTTTCTTAAAAAATTTTTATAAAATTAAATAATCTGTTTTACAATGGTTGCAGAAATATCAAATCTTTAAAACCCTAGAAAAATTGTCAAAATCAATAAAAATTATTTTAAAATTTAGTTTTAAAACAAATTGTATTTATTAGAAATTTTTTGACTATGAATCAGTAATGATATCGATGTTTTTGTTTATACCTTTACCAATTCATAGTCAACTAATTTCTAATAAATACAATGTAAATTGAAATGAAATCAGAGGTGAAAATTGAAAAAAAGTTCTTATAATATTAAAACAAATTAAAATTATCAGAGGGAACTTTAATTTCGAATTGTAAAAACTTCCCAATTTCCATATCTCAAACCTTTTCATTTTAACTACTTGTAATCTTTTTGACATGAATTTTGTAAAACAATGAAAATTAATTGCAAATAGGATAACGATTACCACATCTATAATAAAAATCCAAATCAGTTTTATTATAGATGTCGATTAATTACATGTAGCTTTAATAAGAAGAACTAGAAATCTTCATTGATATTCTTTGTTTTTATTATATTCTTCTTCTAAATCTAACAAGGAACAAGATCCACTGTTGTTACCGTAAATATCCAATTTTAATCGCTGAGGCCGAGCCTGTTTTTAAATTGTAACAAAGTACGTTAATTTAAAGAAAAAGACAAATTTCAACAAAACCTGCTTATAATTGGTTACATGACATTTAAACACGCGACAGATAATCACACGACACTTAAATTTGTTTTTGTTTGGCGATGCAATTATTATGTTTATATTTTTGAATAATACGGAAAAGTTTTCAACGAAAATTAAAGAAAAAGTTCATTTTGATAAAATAAATAGAAAAGAAAATTAAAACATTTACTTATAAATTAAATCAGAAACCAAAAATCAAATCAGCATAAACAATATTCAAATTTCTTAAAGCGAAAATGAGATATAGGATTTTTTTTTCTTGTTTTCCTACAAAGAAAAAAATAATTTCTATCATCAAAAGAAAATCGAAGTTTTGAATGTTATCCCAATTAAAACAACGCAAATTAACGTGCCGTATAAAAACATTTGTTTTACTCGTGACTTTTCAGTTGAATCGAAATAATTATTTTGCATTGAAAAATGTTTATTTGATGTTCAGTTTTATTGAAAACGAAATGGAAATTTATCATTTAATAATCTTGACAGAAATACAACAATTGGAGAATAAATATTTACGAATGCAATTATCAATTTGATAAAACAATGAAAAGTCTCAACAACAAATTTTAAAAGACTTTAATTGACCTCCCCCTCGATAATAAATTAACAATTCAAATTTACATTATATAAATTTAAGCAGTTGAAATAATTGTTTTTTTCCTTTTAAAATAAACCTTGATTTTATTTTCTTCTATTTTCATTCTCAATATATTTTTCGAATATTTAGCTTTTTTATTTTTTTATTTTTTGAAAAAAAATCTACATTTTTTTTGTTTATATTTACAAAAAATCTAGATTAAATTCTTATTAATTTTTATTTATTTTATTTTATAAATTTATTTATTTCACTTTAATTACACGTGTATATTGTTTTTACTTCATTTACCTTTATCTTACTAATTTTATTTTATTTCATAATAATTATACATTTACATATGTTGATATTTATTTACTTTTCATAGCTTTACATTCAATTAGGTTGACTTCTATACGGGAAAACATTTTAATTTATGCGACTGTCATTAAGGTGAACATGTTATTTAAAAATTATTTAAATATTCTGTTTTACAAACTTCCTAAAACAGAAGCTCATGTCTGCCTACTTAACTTCGGCTTATAAAATAAATAACATAAATAAAAATATTATTTGATAAAAACAGCAGCTATTTATTCTTTTATTTGTTCAAACGATTTTCGTAGTTTGGTCATAGTAATACGTTTATAGTAATGATTTTATATGAAGAATTTTACTTGTAGAAAATCAATAAAATACATCGAATTCTCAATAATACAAAAATATTAATTAAAAATAAAAAAAATTAAAAATTAATATTTATCGGAGAAACGGGGATGGGCGGATGTCCAACAATGAAACGAGTTCAAATATAATAAAATAAAATTAATGGGGGTCTGCAGAAGAAAATTATTTACAAAAAACTAAAATTAATTAAAAGTTAATTATTTAATGGGAAACCCAAGCAGTGTGAGATAATCAAGTGATCAACAAAATTATTTAATTAAGTCGCGCCAAATAGGGGATTGAGAAAAACCCGACTATAAATTAAATTCAGGCAAAATTATCATAAAAATAAATGAATTATCCAAAAATCTAAAAGTTCCAAATTGAATATATATTAGGTAAGGACGTAGATTCCCGGAGAGAAAGAAGTTTGGTAAATTGAAAAGTAATTGGAAGTGATTTTAAACTTTGTAATAGCTAAATCAAATTGAGTCTTAGCACAACAGAAAGGGAGACAAATCCATACGCGAGATTAAAAGTGATATTGAAAATAGTGCAGAATAAAGTGTTACTAAAAATGGTGCAAAGTGAAATTGTTGTTTTAAAGTGTTTGGATAATAAAAGTGCAATTATGATAATTTCGAGAAAATATTATTGTATTGAGTTGTTTGATTTGCTTAATAAAATAACACATATGACTCAGACATTGATACTTACTTACATAAATACCAAACATTATTTTCAATTTGGTTTATTTTCATTTCTTTTTGTCCAATATTTGACATAAAATATTCTGTGCAACCTTTATCAAATGTTTGCGGATGCTTTATTTCAAATAGAGGATTAACAAACAATATAATTATAGCTTGCATCTTTTTTTCAACAAAGATTCTTTTTAATTAGAAATGCCTGTATTAAATATACTAATAATCTATTAAATCTGACGTGCATGTAAGTTTAAACTTGACTTAAAGTGGGTAATAAACAATAGTGCACGTTTTTCGCATTTTAAATACGAAAAACACGTTTATCGGCAGGTAATCACAAAATCCTTTTAGGATATTCATAGTTTTCCAGCTTGAAAGGGTTAACAAAATATATTATTTGTACATTTGTATATATGTATTTTCGCTAACTTTTTAGTTTTTGCAATAAATATATTCACGTTTTATTTTCGATATTTTGGAATTCACACATTTTGAATTTCATTTCTCACATGCTCTTAATTAAAGACAAGTTATTTTTTGGCTTGACAACATTAGAATATTTTTGCACATACAGAGCCGACTTAAGGTCTTCAAAGAAACCTCTTTAAAAGTTGAAAAAACCAAATGCATATATTTTACAGAGATGCTACTGGAAATAGCATACAAACTCGCATATTTTGACTTTTATATTTCCATTTAAAACACTTTGACCCCTTTTTTCATATACAAAAGTTATATCAAAATTCCATAATCTCTATACAATATTTTGACAATAAATCGTTAGATCTTGGAAAACTTTGCATATTTCTTGGTAGATTTTTGATATGTCATGCAATTGGTTTTATTTTTGATAAAATATATAATGAAGGAATTGAACAATTCCCCAAGCTTTTTTTAACAATAAGAAAATAAATTAAAATGAAAATTAGGCTATGAGAGATAGCGTTAATACTTTATGTGACTACTATTGACATAAAATGAACCATCATTATTCTAATAAGTATTAATTATATAAAAAAATGATTTCTTAGTAGCAGCATTAATCAAATGTTAAGCAAGTAAATGATAAGATAAGTATTTTGCTGTAGAAAAACTTAATAACTAATATAAGTACTCGCCATAAGTCAGTTGCATTGCAGATAAGAAAACTAATAATGATAAATATTTATATAACAGTTTAAAAAAAATATTTGGCAAAATTGATTTTGAAATAGTTGTGAAATAAAAATGTCATGTTATTGATTAAAATAAAACAAAATTATTTATATATTATTAATATTAATTTTTAAAATTTTTTTTCATTTAATTCGATATAAAATTTATTTATTATTATAGTTTTTATGAATTATAATACAAAATGACTAAAATGAAAGTATAAATGGTAAAAGAAAAAGAAGAAGTAAAACATTTATTGTAATATATTATGTATTTATTTTATTGCAATTATTTTGTATTATAATTCATCTAAACTATAATTATAAATAAATTATATATCAAAATAATGGGAAAAAATACAATTAATTGAACAATTAATATTATTAAATGAAACATTAACACTATTAAATGCAAAGGTCATACTAATAAATGAGCAATCCTATAATGACATAATTATTTAAAATTTAAGTAATTATTTAATTAAATATTTCATAGTATTAATAATTAATAGATATATACTTCATATATAATACAATTCTGTAATATTTTTAAATTATAATTTGAATTTTGATATTTACTATGTTTTGCGTTAAATTTTTTATAGTTGATTTAGTTCATTAATCATTGTTTCCGCTCTCAATAAAACCTAACTCATACAGTTGCTAAATTAATACAAACTATTTTATCTTTCGCTAAAAAATATCAAAATATTTCACTTTTTATTTATTCCGCTTCCACTGGAAATCATAAAAAGTTTCACAAAAATGAAATACAGTAAAAACTTGATCAAAATGATCAAAAACGAGTAGGAGGTTACATTCTGAATTGTTTTTCAAATCTTTTAAACTTATTTTTCAGATATAGAAAGAGTTATTCTTTCACATATCAAATTCCTTGAACGAATTTAATCAAAGCATTTCTGTGGATCAGATAGTAAGAACCAAATATATATTCTCATTCAGATGTCATTATTTATCATCATTCCTTTACATTCTCGCGTGATTGTTTGCCAAATACACTTTTAGTTCATTATTCGTAATTAAAAAATTATTATTTTTCTTACATTGTTTGCAAACTTTAATAATTAAAAAAATTGAAAAAATATTTTTAATAATTCATTTGTTTTAATGCAAATATTATTATTTTTTGTTTAAATTTGGCTTTTTTTCTATCACTGAATAATCTGTAATCATAAATGTCTGCAGCAATTTTAATCAATTTTCAATAGGCTAAAGCGTGCCAAATTTAACAATATTCAATTTTAAATGTTAATTAAAAATAAATCTTGACAAAAATTTAATCACAAAATAGCTTAATTATCAAATTTTAGAAAGATTTTCTTGGTTTATGATTAGTTTTGAATGTAAAATTGTCATTTAGGTGTATAAACAAGGCAAAATCCTCTATGAGTCACGGAAAGGAATAACGACTGTATATATAAATTATATAATTTAAATTATATTTTCATTTTAAGAAAATAAATAAATTATGTAAATAGTATATTTTATAACTAATTAATATAATAATTATATAAAATAATCTTTCTTTAATTTTAAAATGATAATTCCTTTGACGGAGAATTTTATAGATATTTTGACAAATAATTATAAAATGAATATAAATGTTTTCAAAATAATATATTGTTTAAATATTGCAAAATGTATATTTTTTTTAATAAATATTCACATAGTTAATATTCACATAAAATAATGAAAATCATTAAAAAAAACACACACACATCATTATTAGTAAAATTATTAAAAACATTAAAAACTTTTATTTATTTAAAAAGAAATTTATAAAAATTATTAAAAATTATTTTAATTTATAAAAGTTAAATCACATAGACTCACATTATATTTAGCAGTATTAGGATCCAGAATGCCCTCTAAACTTCCTGAACTAAAAGACTTTCCTGCATCATTTGATGCGATTTTCAGTGTTTCTTTATTAGCCAGCAGACCTCCTAATCCTGTATTGTGAATACTCTACAAAACATCAGTAGAATAAATCCGAATTGGCAGTTAACATCTAACTAACTAAAAGACTTTTCGTTTTTACAGATTTAACGAATTCAATGTCTTCAGGGAAAAGAATTATTTTATTTGGGCCTCTTTTCATCTGTTTCTTTTGATTGTAATATCTGAAAAATAGTTAAAATTATTAAATTAATAAAGAAAACATTAGTTAATTTAAAGATTCATATATCTTTGTTTGTAGGGGCTGACTGGCAATCTTGGACTGAAAAATGGGTCTTGATACCTTCACCCTTCTTGCAAAACTTGTTAAGGAACTTGACTTATTAGTAAAATAATATTACGGAAAAATCTGCCACACGAATTAAAACAATAAATTTATTTAAAATAATAAAACAAAAATATATATATATATAACCAGTCAATCCTTACATGTTTAAAAAATTGTTAAATTTTTTAAATAACTAATTTATTATTCCTTGACAAAACAAAAAATGTTCTAGATATATACTTAATTAAATTCATAATTTCTTTTGCTATGTATTTCATATGGCGGGATAGATTTAATTAGGGGTTTTTAATAAAACATGGTAAATAATTTAGCCATTTCAAATTTAAAACTCACTTTAAAAATATTAAGCTAGAAAGTAAAATGTATTAAAAATAAATTTCATTAATAAAACTTGAAGTTGAAATAACTAATTTTTTAGAGGCAACTGTGGTGGTCATGTAATTAACACATTACCGACCGAACCAATTGCACATGAGTATGAGCTGGCAACCGCACATTTTTTACAAGCAACAACTAGTGACTTTTCAAATGTTTATCAGCGTTCTATTTCACTCTTTCTGTTATATAAAAAATGTAGTGATGATTTAATGTAAGCGAATGTGAGCAAAGGACATCAAACTATATTAGAAATATACTTAAAACCTTACATTGCCAAACGGGAAGATCTCCCCAATCGGTCGTGCACTGAAATTTTACAAAACGAGATCTCTCCGATTGGTCGATAATGTGTTAAAACATAATTGTCTTAACATTTATTAATTTAATAAAAAAATACAGTAAAATCTTTTTTACACGGTCTTTTTTACACGATTTTGAAATAACAAGAAGAAATTTTAAATTTTTTTACACGTTATTTTTGATTTAACACGAATTCCAAAAAAATTTTTTAATTATTTACATAATTTTCTGCAGAATCGTGTAAAAAAAGACCTTGTAAAAAAGATTTTACTGAATGCTATTCCAAAAGGTTTGTTTAAATGATGTTATATATTCGTGCTTTGGTGAATTAAAATAGAAGTCATTATTAAAACATGGCAGAATATTTGGTATTATATAATTTATACGAAATTCATACATTAAAATTCAATTCAAGATGTTACAAAATATCAGTGACCAAAAATGCGTGTGGCGACAATAATCCGAATCTGGATGACAGTTGTGACTAAATGTCGAATTTAGTTTTGACAACAGAAAATATCTTTTTGTGATTTTTTCGTTACGGATTTTGTCTCCCAACTAGTAAGGAATGATTTATGGAACTCAACTTAATCAGACGGGAAGCACCAAAAAAGCAATTATATTTCACTGTTGTGCTATTTGTAACTTTCCATTTCAATACTGTTTTATTCACTCATTTAAATGAGTTCATGTGGTCGCCAACCTACTTGTTATTGGCCTCTAAGTTACATATATATATATGAAATTGAGTTTAAGCAAGTTTGGTGAGGTAGCTTTGGTTTTGGTTGGGTTAGGTCCATTCCAACAAAAGCGTCAATATCATAATAGAATTGCACAATACATAAAATACATTGAAGATATGTTCATAAATAATTAAGTTAGCGTACAATTTTTCATACTTTAAAATTTCCATTCTCAGGTTTATTGCTGTTTAGGGGTTTTGACGAGTTTGGATATACTGGATTATAACCTCAGTTAAAATTCGGGATTTTGTCGCCCAACCCCCAAAATGACAGCATTTCAATGTTTTGAAATCTTAAACTAATTAAGAGTCAACAATTTTTATAATAATAAATTTTATCTAAAAATACCTCAATTTCTATAGTAATTTTAAAATGAGCCTATATTGTACTACCCCAGTGTGAAATAAGGACTCCAAAACACTTTAACCTCAAATGACACTTAAAAATCATGACATGATCATTATAAGATTAATAAAAGTCAGACAAGGTCATAAAATAAATAATCCATGTCAATATTGTTTTAATAAATAGAATGTTGTTTAAATCAGTTGAAAATTTGTTTTAATTATTTTTATTATTATAAATTCTACTAGGATAAAAAGGAATTTAAACAAATTATACATTGGAATTAAAACGTAAGCTTGACAAAGCAATTTTGAATTACTGAAAAATAAAAACCATTAACCCCTTTTTACATTAAAATAAATAATAATGACATTTTTATTCTTGCTGAAAAGGGTTATTCATGAGTTTTAATATTTTACGCGTTACAACGGCCAGTCAAATAAATTACTAAAGAAATAATAATTCAAATTTTAACTAACTAAAATTAAATAATAAAACAAATAATTCACTATTTTTAGATAATTACATACACTCATGAATATTAATGTTTGGAAGATTTTTTTGGTAGCAATCTTCAGTCATTTGTCAAATCTTATAACAACCGTAGACAAAGTTGTCATTGCAAATTTGACAAATACTTTTATCATCAAAATGTCTGAGAGCTCATTTTTACAACTTAAATATATAGAAATGTCGGTTGATACTCTGTTTTTTTTATAGGGATAATTGCTGTCTTATCATAAATATCCACTATTTTATAAGTTTTATATTTAAAACCTGAGTTAGTTTTAAGATTATTTTTTTAATGGTTTTTTACATATTTAGAAACATTTTTAATTTTTAAAATGTCATTAGTCAGACAAATATATTACTTATTTTATTTTATATTTTATTAATTTTCAAAATATTTATTGAATTTTGAGTTATTTTTTCCTTTATGTATATTTTATTTTGTTTTTACTATTGCCCGTTTAAATTAAATTAAATTAATTTTTATCAACAATAATAAAATAGATAAATAAAAAAAATTTTAAATTTAAAAAATTTTTAAAAAATCAGATCCTGGTTATGAATATTTATGTCGTGGGTGCAATGCCACATACATTGGAATGACTGTCCCTCATTTCCATTCTCAAGTTCTTGATAACTGTCGATTGAGGAAATTGATTTATACCAGCAAACACAATTTTATGTTTAGGTTTAAATTTTTGTATTTGGAGTGTTATAGAGTTTGCTTAAAGTTTTTAAACAAGAAGTTGTGTATTCAATGTTGTAAGGCGGATTCTAATTCCTGTTTTTTAACTTCGTGTTTGTAAGAGGATTTCAAGTCCTATATATATATATATAATTTGGCGTTTATGCTTATATTTAAATCGATGTCATTATTTAGTGATTGATATAATAAACAAATAAAATAAATAAATAATATGATTCTCTAAAATTTTATTTAGTGACAATTATATTTTACTCAAATAAAGACAAATTGTCAAATGTTTTCAATTTTTTTAAGTGTACTTAAAAAATAATTATATCCATTTGAAATTAAAATGAACTGGAATTTTTTGCATTTATTGGCTCATTAGGCATCGATAAAAGCGACATTTGTCAGTAGTATAAAATTGTGTCTAAGAAAATGACTCAAATACTTTTTTGTTCAATATAATTTAAAAAAAATTAATAAATAAAATTTGTAGCTCACTCACCGGACAATGTAAAAAATCAAAAGACCTAGAGCACCAGCGATGAGAATAGCCGCTAATAGATATAAGCCATGTTCTATAGTGAATCCTAAAATAAAAATAAAATATTATTTAAATGAATTTCATTTAAAGATTAATGTTTATATTCAAGGTCTATCAGAGGAAATTCGAGGCCCAAAACAACTAATATTTTTATGGCCCCTTTGAAAAATAAAGCTGTATAAATGAAAACAGAGAACAATGGTATCTATTAATTATTGTGATTCATTATGTATTATTTATTATTGGTTGTTGTAATTTAATTAATTAATAATTAATTTTTAATTATTTTATTATTTACAATTAAAAATCAATTCTCTATAGTAAACGCTAGGCGATTTAATTTAGAGAAAACAATTCAAAAAAATAAAAAAATTTACAAAAAAAGAAATTTAATAAATGCTAATACTCTACTCAATACACTTTCCATGACAGCAACTGGAAAAATAATTAAAGTGCCAATGATAGCACTAATATTTTATTACCGAGTTATTTGTTTAATGAGTTATAAAGAAGAAAACATAAAACTCTGTGCAGCAAACGACACCAACATAAAAACTTACGGTAAACAATCGTTAACTTATAAACATAAACAAATGTAGTCTATAGTTAGGATTTCATCACCGCCAACACAAAACAAGCCGTTCTAGGCGCTGATTTCCTGCCAAACTATTACCTTTTGATTGACTGCCGAAACAAAAATATAACACAAAATCCAATGGAAACAAATTAAAATACAAACATTAAACCAAATAGCAAAAACTTTAATGTCCAAACAATATGTGATATGGGAGTAATAACCGTACATACTATAAAAACACAACTAAAACTCAGAAAATGCAAACGCAAACACTAATAATACATTACCCAACGAAATCAAAGAATGACTCAAATCTTACAAACAAACTCAATGTGGAAATCAGTACTAATTGCACAACAAACGGAAACCCAATTTACGCTTAAGTCAGACAACTGAATAACAAAAAACTAGAAATAATCAAAGAAATATATAACGACTTATTAGCTAAACAAAATCATTTAACATTCAAACTCAAACTGGTTGTCTACATTCATGTTAAGAGAAAAACATGGAGAGCATGTGGGGACTACAGGATACGGGATAATATGGCAATACCTAACAAATACCAATAATACCAATAATATCAATAATAAACGATGTCATCAAAAGAATATACAATTCAAAATTCTTCAGCAAAACTTATTACCAAAAACAATAAGAGAATTAAGACGTTTCTTTGGAATGATAGACTTTTACCACAAACATATTCGATATATAGCGATATTCTCACCCTACTAAACGAGCTTAACAAGTTCAAACGAAACATAAAAATAAACTGGGATAAAAGAATTATAAATAGCTGTCGAAAAAGCAAAAGCAAGCCTGTCAAGTACAAGTTTATTACTTGTTCTGGAATAGCAAGAAAAAAATGAAATTAATTTGTTTCACTATTAATAATATTTTTTTATATATTTTAATATATAAACTTATAAATTAAGGCCATTAAAATTGTAAATAAAACTAAAAAGTGAAGAAAAATTTAATTAATTTTATTGACTGATAATTTTAAAAATTTAATAAAATTTGAAATAAAAATTACCAAAAAAAATTTGATTCGGGATTAAGTTTTAAATTCTTGTGAAAAACTTTTATATACTATTTTACAGCATTTATCATTTAGATCTCAAGTTATAATGTGACTCCCTTAGAATATATTACATTTACTAGATTTCTACGTCTGTTTCTTGATTCATTGAAAATTCAAGGATTTTAAAATGTTATAATAACTTTAATTTTAATCAACACTATGACATATTCAAATGGTACTTACACAAATTTATTATTATTAATTTTTGGTATTCACCTATAAAGGCGTGGCAAAACAGCGCAGACAAAAACCGCACGGACAATAAACACACAAACAATAAATGCACAGATAAATCTATATCGAATCGTGAATTAAGTATTTATAACTAGATTCTAAAAAAGACATAGTGATTAAAAAAGATATATAAACTAGCTGGAGATATTTCCTTTTTTATCTGTGACGCTTTTACCGCTCTGTTTTCGTCCGCGTCTTTTTTGGGGTAAACATTATTTTTAACACCACAATACAATCGTCTTATGACAAGTGAACATCTAGTATTTAATAATTATCACCTTTGTTTTAATAGTTAATATTTATAAAGTACACATTATTTTATATGATTCAATTACTAAGTTAGCTTTTCGTTTTCTTTTCTTTACACATTGATAGTGTGAGTTGTTTTCAGCTGAGAGTTAAATATTTCAATGGTTTATCAAAATAATTTTAAATTGTAAGTAATTGACTATTAAAATAACTTTTAAATAATTTTTAAATTGGATTTTTTAAGTTGAAATTTTTGAATTAAAAATTAAAATAACTTTTTAAAAAAGAAGTTTTCTTGAAATGAAAAATTTTTAAATAAATATGTGTTAAATATTGAAATATTTTGATAAATGGTTTTGAAAATATTTTATTCAACGCTGAAAATTTGTTTAAAATTATACAATATGTCATATAATAAATACTTGGAATTATGACGTTAACTTTTGAACCGGATTTAAAAAATAATTTAGAAGATGTTTTAGCAGCTTCTAATAGATAGTATAGAATGCAATAACTTCATGTACTGCTTTCGAAAAATTTCGCAAATCATTCTGTATCAGGGTCTTTAACTCGAAGCCAGCTAATCAATTTTAGATCATATTTAGATATGTAGCCGTCTTAATGGTTTCAAAATGCTTCAATTGTTTAATTTTTCTCTGTTCTATGAAAAAGAGTCTTTCTTTCTTTTTCTTTTTCCTACCCCCTAAAATATATTTATTATTAGATTTTCTTAATATTTCATTAAATTTTGCTCTTGGGTTTTGAACCTGAATATTTGGAGTTTTTATCACTTTACACTCGCTATTTAAAATCTATTCAACTTTCCAAATTTATTTTACACTCCATTTATATATGAAATACAATTATCATATAAAGTAAAGCATGTGATTTATGCTAAATAAACAAATATTTGTTTGCAAAGATTTGATAAAAGCAATGCTGAAAATCTGTGGTTATCCTTATTTGTTAATGATGCATAATCATTTGTGAATTACAAATAAATAGGATTTTAAGTTATAATGTTGATAAAAAAATGTAATAATAATATTGGGTTTTATTTTTCAAGTCGGTTCCCTCTTATTTATTCTTATTTAAACAAATAAATCGAAACCCAATAAAGAATAACTTTAATCAATTTCAATTACAATTTGTCACTATATTTGCACTTTTCGCTCAATATAAATAATACTCGTTAAGGTAGATAACCTGAGGGACAATCACCTTTTCTGGTACGAGGATTAAACTGTTTCCAAATTAAGATATTTCGTTCTCTGATCACTGATCGCCTGATTCTCTAAGCTTCGCTTTGTTTCTTCGACCAACTGGCGGCCTGTCTGTTTCTGAGCTATCTTTTTATACTGTTTCTGAGAGGGCAATTATCTAAAGAATTACAATTAATTAAAATTATTTTAATTTGTTTGTTCTAGATTGGCGCTCGGAATATTTTATCTGGTCGATCGGGCCTCACTGCGTTTGAGTTTCTTTCAGCGCTCGGGTTTCCCACTGGCTCGGTCTTTCCATTACAGATTAATTAATTTTAATTTATTTGTTTTTTGGATTTAAATTTCTCTGTGAACTTATTAAATTTTCATTATAATTTATGAACTCGTCTATAAATTTAGTGTTCAACCATACCCGATATGGATTTTTGATTTTTTGTAAATTTTAATTAATTTTGCACTTTTATTGATTTTACCAATAAATATTTAAATATTTATTAATGGTTTTATATGTTTGAATTTTTCTTTTCTCTTTATTTGATTAACAAATTCAAATACTTTCTCCCCCCCCCCCCTATCTGTTAGAAAATCTTAGTGTAAAATATCCTATAATATTATTGCTATATTTAACTTTAAACAAACAAATATTGTATTTATTAAAAAGAAATCAAAGATGAAAATCGAAAGAAGTTTTTATAAAACTAATAAATACCTAAATAAAATTTCTCAAGTATAGTAAAACTTAATATTTATTTAAACAAAATATTTTTGAGTGAATTCTGAATTTTAACCAATTTCTTTTCATAATTTCTGTAATACCAATTAGAGAGTGAAGGGGAAAAAAGTGAGTGAGTATTAAAAGCATCAAAATTGTTTATTAATCAGTTTATCTTTGAATAACGAACAATATTCAAAAATGTTATTTACAAAAGTTTCCTGTTGTAACAAGTTGACTTATCATTTAACTTGAGATGAATATTGTTATTTACTCAACGACTTTTGGAGTTTTAACTTATTATGATTCGATGAATCATTCGGGTTATTGAAAATATACAAGGAAATTGTCAATTTTGGGAAACTTGGAATGAGTTCTAAAGATTCTAGAGAAGATTCAACATAGAGCCTTCAGTAGGTTTGACATAGTTGATTATTGACTTCCGTCGTATTGCTTAAAGTCAAAATATCTTCGACAGTGCAAGTCTTTCAAAAATACATAATCCACATATGACTTATCAAAATAAATTTAATTCCTCAAAACATGTATTATTTATCAAGACCTCCCGATCCAGAGAAGGCTAATTGCCCTCTTTATCATCAAGTTATATAAAACTTTTGCAAATAATTCAAATTTGTTTTTATTTCTTCAACATATTTTAAAATCGTGTGAGATTTAATAATTTTAAATTTAAAATCAAATTTACATTTTTAATCAAATATGATTTACGTAACGTCATCAATGCAAAGGTATTGGGGTTCATAGGTTGTTTTGTCATAGAAATGTATATATTTTCTTGCATTTTTAATTAATTAAACATAAAAAAACATCCAACTAACTTTATTCAACAGTTTTCATAAACGTTTCTAAAAATAAAAAAAAACTTTGTACATTTTTAAAGTTTTTTTCAATCCCGAAGAAAATTGTTTCAACTGGATGTTTTTTTGTGTTTAATTAATTTACTTAGTATTTTTCATTCCAATTTTTAACAAATCTAAATGTATCAAATAACAGATTTATTTTTATTACTTAACGCAAATTTTAAAAATGCAAGAAAATATATACATTTCTAAACAAATAATTCAAACATGGTTGTAATGATGCTTCACTCCAATAGAATAAAATATTGTACTTAAATTCAATTAAATTGAATCAACTATGTATTTCTAAAAGTTGTGCATGAGATTTGAAGTGCTGCAATTGCGTTAATTAAAACTTTAAATAAACAATATTTGGTTACTAATACACATAATTCGAGATGTTAAAAGTCTCTATAATACATGTTGGTGTGTTCAACAGTTGATGACTCACCATTTATGAGAGTGTTTATTTCATATTTTCACTTACAATTCAATTTTATTTTATGGTTTTAGAAGTAAGTTTTTTAAATTTAATTATATTTTAACACTTGAATTTTCATTTTATATAATTATGAGATTATTATTCAAGCTCTTAAATATTACTTGTAATCAGCATTTATAATATAAAATATTGATAATTAAATTTCAGGTGTTTTTTAGGTATTTTATGACATGTTATGAATTTGGAATTATTTCAATAAAATGTAAGTTAGATATATTTTTAACTAAAAAGAAATAAAATAATCACCAAACACATTTATTTTTTAAGACATTTAGGAAAAAAGAGGCGTATACGGATAAAATAGTTTTTTAAGTTTTTGTAATCTTCTTTCTCCAGCCTCATTTTCAATAGCCTCTTTGACTGGATTTTGTCATTTTCTGAAATTCTATGAAAATATTATTTTTTTAAATAAGTTATTAAAATTTACGATTTTCGAATTTTTTTCTTCAATTCCAAGGATGTCGATCGAACTTGTTGAATATCTTCACACAAAGGCGTTTGACTAGAAATATCTGATATACTGTAAAATATTTTAATTATTTGTAATTAAATGAAAAAATTCTTACATTGTCAGATCTTCACCTTCGCAAAATGGAAGTGTTTCCAAAGAAATATCTGAAAATCTAAAGAAATATTAACTTCAAAAATATTTTATAAATAGATCTTACGATTTTTTGTCGTACTTTTCTCGAAAACTTAAAGTTGAGTTGTCCGAATCAAAATCCAAATTTTTTTCAGTCATGAATTTTAATAATTTAAAATTAACGATATGTTAACAGTATGTCAATTACTTTCGGAATAAAAAAGCTATAATAATTTTACGTGTATTTTATATTATGTGTGCTGTGTTTGTATGTAAAATTAATTTTCTGTCACTTTCTCAATTCCTATAAATTCATTCATTTAACTGTCGGAACATTAAATTTTTGCACACAGGTAAGTTTGTGTAGTTCCTATATTATAATTTTATCGATTTTTTTTAGATTATAGAAACTTTTATATTTTGGATTTAGGTGTAACAAATGTTGTTTAATAAAAATTAAACATATTTTGAATTTTAATTCGTTATAAAGTTGCCAATTGAGAACCTTTCAATTTAACTATTTAATCTTTGATTTATTATTATGTACTTAAAACTTTTCCTGGTTAAACTTGATAATATTCCTCACAGTGTTGTCAAACATCCTCTAGATTTGTTTCAATCATTTAATTGAACTCAACGCTGGAAAATTTGAGGTACAATAATAATAGACATAAAAATGATCATTTAAATATTATTATTAGAAATTAATCAAATCCTAAAAATGTATGACTTATATTATAAGTCTTATATTAATAAAATTTAGGAGTTTTAAAGTTTCAAATATTAAATATTTACACATCCCATAGAAGATCAAACTAGAATATTTTCATAAACAGTCTGAGATTTATAATTTTAATTTCTATTTTGTTTGCAATTAAATACAATTTTTTAAAATTTGATTTGAATTTATTTCTGATTATATATACAAAAAAAATTAGAATTATAAATAATAAAAATCAAGTTTTCAGATATTATCAATTATATAAATGAAATATTTTTAATAATCAAATATAAATATTATTTTTGAAGAGTTTTTAAAAGTTTTT
>CAUHTR010001126.1:0-88984 GCA_959609185.1 Schmidtea polychroa
AAAAAAATAGGGTTTATATTCCTTTATTATATAAGTCATGAAAATTTACTTTTAACTATTATAGAAATGGGTTTTATATTGTTTCTTTAAATGTGGAAATATTTTACATTGCGCGGGGGCCCAAATTTT
Source organism: Schmidtea polychroa (assembly GCA_959609185.1). Lineage (NCBI taxonomy): Eukaryota > Metazoa > Platyhelminthes > Tricladida > Dugesiidae > Schmidtea > Schmidtea polychroa. The sequence goes on from CAUHTR010001126.1 coordinate 130, forward strand.
GAAGTTCCGCCACTGATTAAATTTTATTATTAAACTGTATAATATTAAATTTGAACCTAGTTTACATAATCTAAATTATTTAACTTTGTTTGTTATCAACAAACTAATTATCAACAAATTAATTTCTTACCACTAGGCAATTCGGCCTTATTGGCGATTGACAAGTTATTGGACCCCATACAGGTCCCTAACTTGTCTTCGCTTAGATATCGTCACTTTGTTTAGTATAGACATCTTGTTTAGTATTGATATCCCACTATACTAATGGGTAATAGAGCTTTGGTCAATCTCATTTTAGGAATCAAGCTCGCTCGAATGCGAATTACGTGAACCACAAGCCGGATAATTCCAATTACTTGCCCGTTCCCTTCTAAATGGAGTTTATTCATCGTGTCTATCGCAGAAATGTTATAGAAATCTGTATCGTTTAATGCTCTCATCGTTTGGAATTTAACTACATCTATTCGTCAATTTTGTCTTATTTTCTCCTTTTATTATATTAATTTGTGGATTCAGCTAATATGTTTGTCATTTAGAAGATTTCCTTCGGTAGTACGCTTTTCGGTGATTTAATCATCTATCGAAAACAGTCAATCTCCCCAGTGGGGACTGATTACGTTTAAATATTAATTTACAATTGTACGAAGTGTGCTATTCAACTTATCCTTTAGTTGATATTGTTTAGTTAGACACTGTTAGTAACTTAGCTATTCGGAGATTTTACATTTTACACAAAGGTAACAGTTTTCTTATAAGTCTAGTTGTGATGTTTATGTAATAGGGATTTGTACTGTATTTCAGATTAATCGGATAATGATTACTTGTACGTTCCCATCAGCCGACTCGACATTTGGGATGTGTACGCCTAGTGGTTTGTATGATATCAGATTGAATGGTGATTTTAGGTATTTTGTCTACCACTTGCACTGTGAGTCTGATTAATTAAAAAAAGTATTCGATTTCTCGGTCGAATCGACACTGTATACACAGCACAGTCAACCGCTACTCCGGGTTAGTAATCATTTAGTTTCTTGCGTTTGCAGGTTGTGGACCTCATGTCATTGTATAGATGCCGGGTTGGTTGGGATCTCGTGTTGAAATTGTCAACAACGGGAATCTAAGTCAACTTTAGATCATTTATGAAAAACAAAGACCAAAAAAATTTAAACATGATAACACATATATTGGTGAAAGTTCCTTACTTATCGATTTCTTCCAAAAATTACACAAAATAAATTTAGCAAGAGTCTAAATTGTGACTGAAATGCGTCGGTATATATGCCTTATTATTGGTGTGCAAGTATGTGTGCGTACACTGATGCAGTAAAATAAATTCGAATTATTTTAATTTTAGAACATTCGATTCTTAATTTTTATCAATTTTGATCAATAATTTTTGATTTGATTTTTTAAAATTTATTTTTGAATTATTTTTATTAAATTTGTCTCCATGATGGATATGGGCATTTCCAGAACATTCCATGTTAAATTTAATCTATTTCTTATTTTCTAATTGCTATTTGTGAATTCTTTTCAAAAATTTTGTATTTTAAACAAAAAGAAATTGTTTTTGTAAATCTTCATGGGTCGTTTGGCGGCCAATGTCTTTATGGAAATTTACTTTTTACTAATTCCGTTTGTTCTAATTTGTTTTTGTTGTTTTATGGTTTTCGGTAGGTTTATTTTATATTCATTTATATTTAAATAGGTAGTCAATAGTCAAAAAATTGAAGGTGGGAACGGATAATATACACAAAAAGCTTAATTTAAAACTACTTTACATTGTAGAGAAAAGTATTTTTCAAATCAAGGTATTCAGTATGAGGACTTGTTATGTTGAATTCCTCGCTTTTATTATCAAAAATTGAATTAAATGGGAATATGTCTTTTAATGTCTCATATTCAATCACCACTTGAGGAGTCAGTCGATCAAAAATACATAATTAAGTTTTCCACAACTCATTTTTAAATATAGTTCCACGTCCTGTCATTCGTTTGTTTATATACCTTCGATGTTTTCTTCGATTAGGATGTGGTTCAGACTTCAGATTCCGATGCATTATTTGTTCCGATTACAATTGGTAACGAAGAAATTACATCTGGTAATGCCTCTTTGAATTTAGATATAGCATTGAGTTTTAAAGATTGGGGTTTATTTTTGCATTATTCATTATTACATCGTTAGCAGTTTTCATAACAAAATTTCCTATACGTTTAAGGATAGGAAGAGCAAACTGACCAATCCTATTTTTCCAACCAAACCCGTATTTTTTATCAACAAGATTGATTGATAATTTTGTAGAAAAAATTATTATTAAAGGTGATACAAATTGAAATTGTTGTATTAAAGTGTCTGAATAATGAAAGTATGATTGTGGTAACTTCGAATAAACGATATTGTGTTGGGTTGTTCGATTTATTTAACTAAGGACACAAAGGAGTCAGAGACTTTCATAAATATCTAACAGTTTTGACTTTATGTTATTTTGTATTTATATCAATAGTTATTTGTTTCAATTGACTTGCTTTTCTCATCGTTTTTTTTTCGTTTCGTAATTTTTATTTTCTTTTTAAATTCTTTCTTTCTCTTTTTATTAAATTTTTATTAATTTTTTCTAGTCTTTTCTCATTGTTTCTCGTCTTTTATATGAATTTTCTGCCTGTCTCCTGCATTGTTTTGCCGTGACATCAAAACTATAGGATTCTTCTCTATTTATTGCCAAACAAAACAAAATAACTTCAAATAATACTATAAACTTTATTGAAATATTCATTATCAATTCTTGAACCATGCTTAACACCAGATGCATTTTGTGTTTTGATTCGCTACAACTGATAGCTTTGTTTTTCTGTTTGCCTTCAGTTTCAACATCTCAACCCTGAAATTGTTGATTTGTATTTTCATAATGTTAATTAATATTAATTTTCAATTAATTAATTAACACAACCAACACCACTTAGTGCGAAATTTCATATATTGAGAATGTAAAATTTTGCGTTTGGGAAACCATAACAAGGTAAATTTCAAAGTCATTCAAACTTGAGGTAATCGAACCAAAAACTAATTTCTTTAAAAATTAATCTTTAAAACCTTCTTGAATCAATTAATGAAATTAGTCAATCAAAACTAAATTAAAGTTCCGTAAGTAATACAATAAATAATATAATACACAATTTAAATTTTTTTAACTAAAGAAATAGTATGTTGTTTAAAATTTATATAATTTGTATAAATTTAAATTAAATTAACATTTTTGGATGTCTCGTAGTATTCCAACTGCAATTTTAAAAGTACCCCTTGCGAATGGTATTGGAAGACATATTTGTCAATTACAAAGAATAACCTTTTTATTTTGTAAAACTGATGCCAAAAGTATTAATATGAGGTAATATTTTTGCAATTATATATAAGTATATATTTGTATAGAAATTTCATTGATACTTACTTAGTGGAATTCGCAGAAGAAAACCCTGGCGTAGTTATTTATGTAAAACCAATAAGAGGAATTAGCCCTTTCATAAGAGCTGAATATCGTAATTCATAATTTCATATAAATAATATTTAAAATATTTTAGTATCCGGATTTATAGAGCATAAACCTATGTACAATCAAAGTCCTGAAGTAATACAAAAATGGGTTGAAAATTTAAGAACCAGGTCTGGTTATCCAATACTACCTATTGAGAAAAATTGGAAAACACAATATCCTTCTATTCAAGGAATTTGGCACCCTGAGCTCCATAAACCTTTTGATTATCCTAAAACCCCTGAACAAATAATTGAAAATCTCGTTGAATTATCAAAATGTAAAGATGAATTTCCAATTTCCGCGCAGGAAGAACTTTTAAATATGTACGCGAAAAAGAAACGAGAAATAACTTTATCTGATTGATGGAATTTAATTTAATATCAAATTAGTTTCATTGATTAACGAAATAGTATTTAATGATTTAATGGAAGGGAAATTCTATAAAGTAGATAATTGTTAGTATCGTGGCAGAATTGGGGATTTAACGAAGAATTAATTTAATCTCTTTATAATTGGGAATTATTAGATATTTCTCGTATTTAATAGGCTTTAAAAACAAATTCTTATTCACTCGTTGGAAATATCAGGGTGATGTTTCAGTTGTGATTTCAACTTCATGAGTGACTTTTGAATATATTTGAATGCTAACTAAAAATAAAATTGATAATTATGGTTAATATAATGGACATAAAGTGGTGCATCCCGCTATCAAGTTTTGATTGGTTAATCAACAAAAATAGTTGATTACTAATTAAAAGGCTTTTATTCCCGATAATTATAATCAAGAAAGTTACCAAATTGTTAAGGGAAATGTTAACTGACTAAATATAAATAGGAAATGACTTCGGGGCAAATAGCAATATTGACCAATAGCAATACAATATTAAATTAATGAAGCCTCATTAGCTTAATTCTGCATATCATTAAAGATTCCAATAAGGAGTTAGGATTAATGACACGAGAGATTACATTGTTGCAATGATTTTGAATTTTTTATGCGTTGCTAAGGAACAATTTCAAATATCTCAGCTTGTTCTTTTGTTACGGTAACATCCTCTAGTCATGGAAAAATAAACATTTAGAATCAGAAAGTAATTAAATACTTTCGTCGCAATAAAGGTTTTGATCTAACAGAGGTTTCTTTTCGAAATTGAAAATATTTCCGTTATCGACTGGTTTGTGATTTCTGACTTCCAGAAAGTGATATGCCTTGAAAATAAGAAAGTTCGTGGTAAATAATTAGAATTGGCCTATAACTACATTAGATACGAGCAAACAAAAAGTGTTGATTCATGAAGGGCGTTTTCGACTGCAGGGATTTTCTACAACAAAAATACGGTCACGACTAAATGATGAAAAACTAAATGCGTATTTTCTAAGAGCGTTTTTAATAGGTTAAATTAAATTTTAAAAATTTGTATTGATTGATTTTTATCGATAAATGATAAAAATTTTATCGATTTATCGATAATTACATTTTAAATATTTTACAATCACTAATTGGTTCTGTTGGGGTTAAATTTAAAATTTCTAAATAACTAAAAAATGAATATTGAAAGTTCACAATAAAGATCACACCGAATTAAAATTTGAAAAGCAGGTCAGATGTAAATGAGATGATGGGAATGTGAGAATGGAATCGTTAATTAATTAAGGGAACCCCGAGTTACGCAAACAGAAAAAAAGTAAACAAAGTGGATTCTGGGAAACCATCATCATGAAAGTATGCGTAATGTAGAAAAGATTATCACAAATGAGACGCTCGGTGGGACAATAAATTGTTTCTTTCAAAAGAGAAAAGATGAAAATTGTCAATTAAAAATGACCCGTTAGCTCGACACGAGCCAGCTAGACTAGGTAATGCTCTAAAGGACTTCACATTTATCTTTTCGTTGGTTGTAAGGAATGATATTCTTCACCGAATAAACATCATCAGCAAGCTTATGCAGGATCCTAAATTAGAAGTATCTGCTGTTGTAAGACTTATGGAAAAAAACAGTCTTTCTAAAAGGTTACAGAGAAACAGGATTTGAAGAGCTTGCAGAAAGTATAGATGCTGAAGCAGTTTTTCCAGCAACGGTACAGATTAGAATTCGTCACAAGAAGAGATTACTTAACTATGAATCGAGAGATAATCCAATTCAAGATCCTGAAACTTGCAATCGGATTGAAAATTTTAACGTCATGATACGGTTATCAATTTGATTGCAGAACGCTTTGCACAAATGCAAGAGCACATTGGGAATTTTACATTATTGTATGGCATTAAAAGATTATAGAAAGTATCACGCGAAAAGTTTTTGAAAACTGTCAAGACTTACACATCCTACTCACTTGTAGCGACAGTTGCGATGTGGATGGATATGAATTATGTGATGAATGTCAATATCTAGCATGTTGCCAGAGAAAGAAAATGCCCTTGCAAGTTCTTATATTTTTAAAATCAATCGATTGCTTGGAACCTATCCAAATACAGCTATTGCAATCCGCAATTTGTTAACTATTCCAGTCAGTGTTACAACTAGCTAAAGAAGCATTTCAAAGTTAAAATTAATAAAAGCATACCTCCGAGCCTCTATGACACAGGAAAGACTTACTGCTCTAGTTATCCTATCTATTGAGAAAGACGTAGTCCAAACATTAGATTACGGAAATATTATAAGCAATTTTTAATGTATTTTTAATGTAAAAACATACATCTAGAGGCTTGAATAAATGAAAAATTTCAAAGTTACATAAAAATTTGTAATAAAATGTATGCTTTGACTAGTGCGCCATTGTGGCTAGGGTAGGCCCTGTAGCACATATGAATTTTTCAAGTGAAAAAGACAGTGCCGAAAATTTGTGAGTATCAACAAACATCGATATATTACTGATTTATAGTCTTCAAACTCTTTTTTTAATAAATTTAATGGAAAAAATAATCAGTGGTGAAATTGGAAGAAATAAAAGTTATATATATATATATACTTATACTACTAGTTGTGGTTATATAAACTTTATTAAGTATATTTTAAGTTAATCATTTCCATTCTATCTAAAACTCATCAACATTCTTAATCCAACACATTCTATTTAAATTTATGTTACTCTAACTTTCAATTTTTATTAATTAGTTTTATAGCTAATTAAATAGAGCATGCTGAATAACACCAATTATTCTAGAAAATCTAGGAAAACATTAATGAACTGAGAAATAAGGGTGAGTCTCAGTGCAAAATTTCCGAAGGTAACATTGAATAACATCAAGTAATGAGAGCCATAATTAATTAGAGGAGGAACAATAATTTAAGAAAGGTGTAGATAATGAAAAGAGACCTTCTATCGGCAGTCAAGAACACGAAAAAGATAAGGCAATGAAGCGCAGTTCTAGCAATATAGCTCACCTGCTCATTGATTTTCAGCCGCTGTGTACATTACCAACATGGTTGTTGCCATGGGTACACAGATGGTAAAAAGTAAACTAGTTATGATAGCGTTTAGGGAAGAGTCGATGCTAAATCCATAAGCAACCCTAGAACACACCCCTTAACGCCAACACGGGTGTAATGGCGGAAAGTAAAATAATCATTTGTTATGAAAGCAACGTGATTACCCTATAAACCACAAGCCAACATGTTTCAGGTTTTAAAATTATTATAAATGGTCTTGAATTGGATAATTGATTGTTTTAAAATAAGATATTTAAAACTTTTTGAATTAGTATATATTTTATTAGAGTTCTGAAAATATTCTAGAAATTTTAAATTTTAACAACAAACATATTTTGAAAGTTAGGTAAATTTATAAACATTCAGGATATTTCAATATAACACTTAGAAGATTTAAATATATAAACAATTCATATTTGTCATACTCTGCTTGCTTACTTTTTAATCTAATTTTGCTAACAATCTTTCTAAAAATAAACTTTCAATTTAAAATTTATATATTATGAGAACTTAAATAATTTAAATTTTTTTTTAAATGAAATACACAATTAAATTAAAAATTGTTGAAGTGTTTAATCGTATTATTTAGTGTTGCTAGGATAAGTAGTACTTTCATTTTAAATTTTTATAAAACCACAATTTTTTGCTCATAAACTTTTATTATTTCATTAACAGTAAAGATGGGAGATAGAGAAGAAAAGGTTTACAAAGCAAAATTAGCCGAACAAGCTGAAAGATATGAAGGTAATTTGGTTTTCTTTTTAGTATATAGTGTAAGTTGATGGCTAATAATCGATTTTTTAATAAGAAATGGTTGACGCCATGCGAGAAGTGGCACGAATGAATAGTGATTTGACAGTTGAAGAACGAAATCTTTTGTCAGTCGCTTATAAAAATGTTATTGGTTCAAGAAGAGCTTCGTGGCGAATCATTAGTAGTATCGAACAAAAAGCAGAGCAAAAAGATCCAGAAAAATTACCTGTTATTAAAAAATTTCGTGAACAAATTGAACAAGAATTGGGTGATGTGTGCAAAGACATCATTAGAGTGTTAGATGCTAATCTATTACAAAGTGCAACAAATGAAGAAGCACGAGTGTTTTTCCTCAAAATGTAATGAGAAATTATCAATAATGAATCTAAATAAATAATTTTCAAATTGAAATTTAGGAAAGGAGATTATTACCGATATCTGGCAGAATTCACTGTGGATATTGAAAGAAAGGATGCTGCTGAAAACAGTTTGAGTGCTTACAAGCAAGCCTCGACAATTGCTGACAGTGAATTACAACCGACCCATCCTATCAGACTGGGATTAGCATTGAATTTCTCGGTATTTTATTACGAAATTCTCAACTCAGCTGATCGCGCCTGTCAATTGGCGAAAAAAGCATTTGATGATGCAATAGCAGAATTGGATAATTTGTCTGAGGAGAGCTACAAGGATTCAACATTGATAATGCAATTATTGCGCGATAATCTGACCTTGTGGACATCTGATATGGCAACGGAAGGTGAGAATTGCTAGACTGATTGTGAAGGGATAAGATTATATCATGTAATAATGATTGCGGTGTAAAATATGGGAAAATTGCGCTTCATAAAAATCCTTCTCAAAATATTTAAATGCAAGCTTGAAAAATATGGAAATTTATAAAGATAATTTTTGTTTATCAAACGAATTTTCATTTTATATTGATTTTTGATTTTTTTCACTCACTCACTTGGCCTTTTCTCATTCATTTTTTATTTACTTTTTATGTTTGACATTTTTGATTTAGCCTTTTATTTTTTATCTTATTTTTTTTGTTTCATCATTTTTATCTTTTTTGTTTGATCTTTTTGTTTTTCAAACAAAAGAATAAATGTATAAAACAAAAAGATTCCAAAAAAGATAAAAAAGTTAAAAACTATCTTTTTCTGTTGTTTGATCATTTTTTAAAGTTTTTTCTATTTTTATCATTTAATTTTTTAAACTTTTATTCTTCCAATTTTTTCGTATTTTTGCATTTATTTTTTAATTCTAATTCTCGCTTTGATTTTCAGATAATTCGTTTTTATTGATATTATCATTTGTTCTATTCAATTTTGATCTTCTAATTCTTTTCTCATTCATTTATTGTCATGTGATAAAATATCAATAAATCAAAACCAGATGCAAATTAGTTTTGTTTGAATTTATTGATTAATTGTCACCATAAAAAAAGAAATAGAAATAGAAAATATTCGATCAATGGTGAATCATATTAAAATTTTTGATTATTTAGTTTTCAAATCTTAGTGAACTTATTTTTACTTGTTATATAAAATTTTGAATTTTTAATATTAATGATAAATTCTATAATTTATATAAAAATCTCAAATAAAATATGAATAAAATTGAACGAGCTGTGTCGAGAAAACCAGTGTTACTAAGCCGTCAGCTAAGTATGGGATAAAGGATAAATAAAAATGGGAATATATAGAGGATAAGATTGACGTATTTCCAGTTTTGCATCCGGCCATCTCTTTGAAAATCATATTAGAGTAATCTATTTACATATTTGCAATATTTACTGCATAATAAATTATGTAAGAATGACATAATAAATAACAGTTTGCAATCAACATAATTTAATTATTAGAATGAATTTCTTATAATAAAATATTCTTGTCCCAATTTTGATACTGTTCGGTTTTTTTTGGTTACAAAAATTTATGCCAGTTTGATTCACTCATATGCGAAAGTAACGAGTGTCCTTTATAGCGAGCTCTTTTCTGGCCGTTCCTGTTCCATTCGGTCTAATTTTGATTAAATTATAGTTACTTTTGTAGTATAATAAATGGAGAATTTGATGTTAGGTTTGATATAGTGAAGCTAAGTGGATTTTGAGAGTTTGATGCTATTTATATTCTGCTCGATGATTCATTTTGGAAATCATCTTTTCTATTACCATAGTTATTGTCATAATTTCGTTTGTTTTAAAAATGTTTGGATATATCACAATGATCATCTCGTTGAATATAATGCTACATATCTGGACATTTAAACTTGTCTCGAATGTATGTTTGATGGTTTGAAGAATTTATATTGATAACATTTATGTGTGATATAAGTTCGTACAATGTACAGCTGGGTTCGGCCCTTCCTTCGGCTATAAATAGAAATCTTTGTAAAGTTGGTGCATAATTTGTTATTTCGATTATATGGTGTTTACGGTTGGCTTAGTTTTTACAGTGCCTTCATTGAAACTGAATGCAACAAAATACCAACGCAATAACTCGTTATTCTGATGTATTCTAATCGAAAATGAACATATTGAAACCGTTTCTGTCGAAGTATTTTCACTTCAACGGCGGCAAATGTTTTCAAAATAATCTACAGACAGTTTACTGTTGAAATCGTTCTTGGTTTGACTAAGCAAACGCTCAATAATAAAATTATATTCCTTTGTAAGAGTATTTTTTCATGGTGACCATCTAAGCATAGGATTCTTTTTTTAACTCTTTCATTTTCATTGTATTGTAGAAAATGAGTCGTTATGTCTTGTAGCTACGCATTCTTAACTTTTTGAACTATATTACAAACTTATACTCATCGATTCAGAAGTCTTTTGTCTGCTTTTGAATTGACTGCTTAGGATTACAATTTATTGGATATTGAACCTTATTTATCTTTTAAGGAATTGTTTATGTCGTAAAAAAACTGTACGAGGTTTACCCGGTGTGCTTTTAAATCCCTGAAGTCGTTTTACCACTAACGATTATTTGTTTCTTGTAACCAATCGTTCTGAAGATTTTAGCAGTTCTTTTCTATGATTGTGGTGCTCTCGTTATTTAGGTTTATTTTCGTACCAACTAAATATGAAAAACTGGTTAAAGCACATTATCTAGTTTAAAATATCATAACAATCAAAATAAGCAAAGTTTAGAAAACATTGCAAAAAATGTGGAAGTCGTCCAGGTCGAAAAGATTATCGAATATTCTCCATATTTTGTATGCACTTGAATTTTTTTTAAATTTGTAAATTCACAATTATTGAAAATTTACAAATTTCACTTATCTCCATCTCTTCCAGACTGTATATCAATCTTTTTTTTATTTAACACGAATTGCCAGTACAACATTTTCATTAAGATCGCGTACTAGCAAGTTAGTTACATAAGCAATAATTCAATTATTATTTGTTCACATTTTGATTGTTGCTTGCCATTATTATTATGATTTCTTATTTTTATATTAACCCTCTAATTCAGTGTTTCCCAATTTATTTTTCGCGCGACACAGTATTCAAACTGACCCCTTTCTGTGACACAGTGGATTTTTTATGAGAGCGATATGTGAAAACTAAAAAATTTTTTATTCTTTTTTTTTATTTTGTTTTTTTATTCTTTCTTTTTAATTGATATGTTTTTTTGTATATACTGTTTTTAATAATAATATTAATATTTTTTATAAGATAATTAAAGAAATTATTAAAAAATTAAGAAATTTCAATATTTTTAAATAATAGTTTTTCTGTTCTTTTTTTTGTTTTTATATCAACAGTACATAAGTATATTATTTTTGTTTTATATTTTTTTTGTATGTTTTTACATAAATAATTCAAGAAACTTTCAAATTGCACGTAATTAAATAAAATAATGGTCGAAATAAACTGAAATATTATCATACAGAACTAAAATTAATATAATACACAACAACATAACATCAAAATTTTATTTTGCCAAAATTAGTGAGAGATATGTGCACGTTGTTCGGAACACAGCTTTTTTATTCGAGGTCGAATCTTCGATAAAGCAACTCTAAGTTCTTCTTCAACAGATAATAGCCTCTCTCGTTTTTTGTTTTTTATTTCATTTAAAGCTGAAAAACCCAATTCGCATAAATAAGAACTTGAAAAAGGTAATAGCACATTCAAAGCTTTTTTTGACAATATTGGACTTTCTTTTTCTATTCCGACCCAAAAATTACATAAATCTTCATCATTAAATTTCATTAGAAGAGTTCGGTCATTTTGCATTTCTAAAATTTCTTCTTCCTCTTCTAGTGAAAATGTTGTTGTATCCAAATTGCTGCTAAAAGGGTTTCGCACCCAATCAAAACTATTAATGTTAAGTGATGGAAAGTAAAGGTCAATTTTCTGATCAAGTAAATTTAATGTTTCCGTAATCAGTGTTAAAACTTCGGAATTGAAACAAGATTTTGATATGCAGGGAAACATGTCTAGGTTACCTTGCAAAACCCGCCGCTTCCACATATTTAGTTTACTCTTAAAAATATTTAATTTATCAGTAGAACTGAGAATATTTTCTTGTTTTCCTTGCATACTCGAATTTAATTGATTAAGATGTAAAAAAATGTCCGTCAAAAAAGCAACTTTTGAGCACCAAATATCATCACTTAATAAATCACAGAACTCATAGTTATTCATTGTGAAAAATATCAAAATTTCATTTCGCAGTTCATAGAACCGTGTCAGAATGTTCCCTTTGGAAAGCCATCGAATTTCAGTATGGATAAGCAATGTCAAGTGATTGGCTTCCAACGATTCACACAATTTCGAAAACAAGCGTATGTTTTTTGGCTTGCTCTTGATATAATTTATCATTTTTATTACTTGATCAAGTATTATTTTCAAATCATCGGCAATACATTTCGCTACCAATGCTTCTCGGTGTAAAAAGCAATGAGTTGTTATAATGTGTGGGTTTTGTCCCTTAGCAATCGTTAAGAATCCCTTCACGGAACCTGTCATAGATGGGGCACCATCAGTGCAAATACTATTACACAATTTCCATGAAATTCCATATTTTCCCAGATAATCATTAATAACTTTGAATATATCCTTACCAGTTGTAGTTTCAGTTAATTCTTTACAACAAAAAAACTGATTAATTATACTTCCATTATATACGAATCTTATGAATGCTAGAAGTTGGGCTTTTCCGCTAATATCTGTTGATTCGTCTACTTGTAGGGCAAATACTTTACCTGAAGTAATTTCTTCAATTACCTGTTGCTCAATATCATCTGACATGGTTAAAATTCTCCGACTGATTGTATTATTCGAAAGAGGTACTTTCTTAATTTCCTTTTCCGCCTCCTCTCCTATCATGGTCTTAACTATAATTTGACAAGCGGGCAAAATAAGACTCTCAGCTATAAGGTGAGATTTCTTCTTTGTTGCAATTAATTCCGCAATAAGATAACTTGCCTCTTGAGCTTTTTCGGATACTTTTACTGTTTTTACAAATGCGTTTCTTTGAATTTTTTTAGAGTCCAAAATTCTCTGAAATAATCCGAAGTTTTGTTAGTTAAATGCGAATGTCTTAATTGAAAATGCCGTTCCAATTTATTTGGAACCATTGATTCATTTGATAACTTTTCATCGCACACAACACAAATTGGAATTGGGCATGTCTCACTACCAACGTATGAAAATCCCATATTTAGATAAGATATATTATATTTTCGGCAAGCTCTAACTTTTTTTGAGGATTTATTTGCATCGCTTTCGAAACAATCTTTTGAAGTTGATGTTGGCATTGCATTTACTGTTGCCGAATTATCAGAATTAATTGCAATATTTAATTCCTCTACTTCATCGTTTGCTGACCTTTTTCGAATTATAAACTTGTCCATCATGGATATTTTTATTGAAACACTTTTAAACAATAAAATTTACTACTATTACTGTCTATTAAAAATAATTTACTTTAACTATGAATGTTATCGGGTCATGCATTAAATACGTGCCAAGTAGTGTTATTTGAATTAGAAAAACAACTAAATTCAATGCATATGTACTGTTTAGTTTCTTTGACACATAATTTGTTTTAGGAAACCTTTTAGTATTATTATTGTTCAAAATAAATTATCATTAAAAAAATTAATATCAAGTTAACCATAAAAAATATAGTTTTTGAACCTCTCTCTATTATTTATATTCTATACTTAAATCTTATTTATATTACAAAGAAGTTAATGGCCTACTTAGTAACGAAAATCTTCTTTTGGAATTTTTTTTAAGACTTAAGACTATATAATTTTTTTTACAATTTTGCGACACACTTAGAGCCCTTGTGTGACACACCAGTGTGTCGCGACACACCTTTTGGGAATCACTGCTCTAATTCATTGATTCCTCAATTACACTATGGTATCATACGAATGTATAGAGTGAGTTTGTTAAGTGTAAGAAAAATAATATTCGTGCAATTACTTAATTGAGGATATAATAGGTATATAGTTGTTATTGTATTTTATATTTATGTTTGTTAGTGTGAGTGTGCTAAAGAAATTTGATGAACCCAGCCGAGTCAGCAGTAAATGAACTGTCTCGGGACAGCTGGGGTGAATGTATGTGGTGCTATATTAATACAAGTAAACTAACGATAACAATTATAAACTTCCAACTTTTATTTATAAAATAATGTAAATACCTTTAATCGCCAAGATAGAGTTCGTTCGACGTCAAATAGGTGGTAATTATATCTTGTGTACAACAGCCAAATTCTTTAAAAACGAAATGTGGACATTTTTCTGATTCTCGTTCTTCCTTGTTTTTATGGTAATAATTTATATTTTCGATTTGGTTCAAATTTGGGAAATTGAGAATTTCGACTGAGTCTCGTATAGGAAAGTCAAAAATATAATATTGTCACGAAAATAAGTCAAATAGAATATAATATTTGGAGAAATAATCTGAATGGAAGTAATATTATCTCGGAATGATTATTTCTTCTTTGAATTTGGTACAAATTTGGTGAAATGAGAATTTACAAATAATAGTCAATTTGAATGGAATATAAATTTCATTTCATTCCAAATATTGGTGTTTTAATTTGTTTAGTATTTTGACCATAAATATACGAAATATATTGAATAAATGTTATTTGATATTGAAAACATTTTTATTTATTTTTCACAAGGACCCATGAACTATAACTATTGAGGACGGATATTGTGCCCTGTTGCTAATTTCCGCAATATTGTAATGTCGAATACGCTGAGGAGCGACAATTTCATATTTAATCGTATAATAACTCTTTTCCGTAACTTATGTACGTCATATTACCTGTTGGGCATTTTTATCCTCAGTTTAACTCTCGGATTTCTTATTGTTTTTCAATGAGATTCTGAACTATCCAATGTTTAATTGTAGATAGAAGTTGAAATAATTGAAGATCTAAAATAATTGAAGTGTATAGTCTCGTCTGGCATATGACCAATAATCGCGCACAATCAGACATATGAATATTTATATTCTAATGAATTCTTTTGTCATGGCATGATTCTCATAATTCCCACTGATGCGCTAAATTATTAATTTTGGAATTCATCCTTTATTAATATGATTTACAGATGCCTGCAAATGCGCAGGGCTTGGTTGGTTTCACTGCAATGTCAATGATACTTTAAATTGTTCACTATAAATCAATTAAATTCTAAATTGATTTAATAATATATTGTGCAAAATAAATTTTAAAATCATTATTTTTTGATTGGACCAATTTAACATGTCCAATTGTATTCTATATTGAAATGCATTATTATACCAATCGGTAAACTATCAATAAATTCATTTATCTATCACTTCACTTCTGTTTTCATTTATCTTCATTTCGACTATAGATCAATGTGTTATGGTATCTTATTGTTATGTTATCTTATTGTATAATTTGGACTTTACAAGTAACGTATTTGAATCAGACTAATTTGTTGCATTATTTTGTACACTGATCAGGACAAAACAATAAGCAATCGGCAATAAAAACTGAATGAAACAATTGACCATAATGCAGAATAAAAGCAGATGATAAAGCTAAGAGGATATTTTACCCTCTTTTTGGGGTTTTCAATTAAGAGTTTAGATGTAAAAAGCCGACCGATGATGAAAGTAGAAAAAAATTATTGGCGTTTTATCCTCTTTGGGTTTCTTTATAATTCATATTTTGGTTTATTAAATAACAATACATTTGTTATTAACTAATATTAAATTTTAATTCTTGTCCATTTATTTAAAATACTAATCAACTTTTTTATCTATTAACATTTTAATTAAATTACTAATCATTTTTATATAAGCCATCGTTATACTGATCATTTATATTACTTATTGGTACTTAATTTTAAGTACTGACCAAAAGTATATAAACATATTGATCTATTAAAGGGCAACCTACTATAAAAAAGAAAAATTATCTTTGTGTTGGCAACCACATCGAAAACTCAGAAATGTTGTAACGTAATACAATGAAATTTTCCATTTACGTTCAGAATAAAATAGAAACCAAACCAATAGTCGTAGTTTCAATATAGCTTGGTGTTCGAATCACTAAGCGCGTATATATTATAGGAACTTTTTTCAATTTTCACTACTGATTTCTTTTCAATTGACATTGTATTTATTATAAAGTTTGACTATGAATCAGTAAATATATATACCTCTATAGGCCCTTTGGCTAATCTTCCATTTTGCCAAATACAAGTACATTTATCTTCATTAAGTTTTCGACTATATATTAATGTCCTTTTATTTTATACAAATTGTCAGCTCTGTATTTTTCAACTGTTAGAACACTTGTAAAATGCAGAACATTTGTGCTAAATAAAGAATTTTGATTAATAATAGAAAACAAAATGAAGGTAAATAAATTGTAAATGAAAACAGATCAGATTTGAAGAAAAGAATAAATAGTTTTACTGATTATACAGCTTTATATAATATTATTATTATTCTATAGTATTAGTCAATTGCTACTGAATACTATGTAAATGAAATGTAAAAAGTATGTAACTGTGGACTATTAAGTTATACAGTAGTGGTGTAACCGTTGCGCAGTTATTACATAATCATTACCACGTTGTTATGTAAATTACGGGATTATTCCGTAGTTTTTATTCAATTTAATCATTATGTCATTGTTATATAGGAATTATGATGTCAACATATAAATATCACAGTGTTTTTACGAAATTATATAGAACAGTATCATAAAATAGTTTGTAATATTTGTCTGTTATATACTTTGCTATAATAAATTAGTATCTTAAGCCTTTTCCCTACTTTCTGTTCTGAAATATTTATTTGGTTTTGAAAGAAAATTAATAAACAATTACCACTCGATTACCTTGCAACATTACCTTGCCTAATTCTCTTTATCTTCATTTCTTTTCTGATTAAAAATTAAATGCATTTTCAGTAAGCTGCCGTATCCTACTCGACACTTCTGTGCACTTTATTGGTTTTTTTGAAAAATTAAATATGGCCAAGACTTTTTTCAATTCCAAAATTAAAATTGAACCTCCAAAGGTTAATACTTAAAATAAGCCTCAAATTTATGAAGTTATTATCAAATAAGTAGCTTTATTCAGGTTCCTGGAAACCTGAGCGTTCGATTATTGCGCTGATTGTTTACTACTTGGAATAATTCGAAATTTTCGGGCACTCGAGTTTGCAAGTGTTCGAAATGGAAACCCTAGTATATATATAATGTAACATTTTTACACGGAAATTGAATGATAGTAAATAGTGAAAGGCAGCGTATTTGCAAATCAGCGCTTCAACTCAATATGGGTTTTATAGAAGTTAAATATAGGAAATAGTTCGATAACATGTTAAGTTAAACGAATTCATACGCTGCATCATAATAAGCGTTGTTAGCAGTATTCATTCATTTAGTTACGCTTGGTTTGGTCATCTCAATGAAGCAAAAAGGTAAATCAAATAAATTTAAAGGCATTTATTGCTTTTCACAATTCCGACGATTCTCCTTGACACCATTTCAACATTTTAATGTCTCAAAGCCATTGATTATACATAAAAACATGTAAATGGGATACGTATTTTCTCCTTGCCCTGCATCACATTAATATAGCACTGCTTCGGTATCAAGATATTTACAACTCTGTCAGTCATAATCTTTTGTTTATTTCAATGCATTTGGAGCATGGAAAAACACTAAATTCAGATCTTTCAAATTACACATATTTCCATTGAAACCGACTTGCGTTGAGCAAATTTCATTATCAGTACAGAATGTCAATGCAAAATCTAAGCATATTTATTGTACAAAGGTGTCCGAGCTGCTTCATGTAAATGCGGTCGGCCGCTGAAATTGAGTAGGAGAGAATATGATAATATGGTCATTTCCGTGAAAATCTGGGTAATACAATAACTGGAAGCTGCATTGCCCTCATTCCTCTCTTCTTGTTTATTGGCATTAGTAATAGATTTGCGATAATTGTCACAATCTCAGTGTTGACTTAGTAAATATTAAAATCTAATATTTGCAATGAATTTCCCAATATTTATCAGCCTGCTATTGTATATGATATTTGTTTATTTGTTATTCACTGATTAATTAATTATTAATTAATATATTTATCAGAACCTATGCAAAACAAACATGCTACTCCTGTCAAAGCTTAAGTAAATCTATAATTTTTATTATTTCGTTTGGATTCTGCTCATTCAGTTTTTTGTTTATGTTAATTTTGTGTATTTAAGTTGCTATAGAAATAATTTTCTACTCATCAACATTAATAATAATTATTATATGATTTATTGATTTTCTCCCTGAATCTGTGTGTGTGTATGCGTGTCCAGGTTGCGCAAGAGAAATAAATACGAGAATAAAATCGTTTAATTAGTTTTCTGTTAATTTTCTTATGGAGTAAAATTAAAAATATTTAATTTATTTTATCTGTAGACAAAAGCAAGGACAAAGTTGAAGATGTTGAAAATGAAAATGATTAGAAAATTCTAGTTTGATGATTTAAAAATTAGTTTCTCGATTATTTGTTAATTATTTGTTTCTTGAATTAGTAATTAAATCATTGTTGCTTTTGAATTAGTTAAAAATTTATTTATTTTTTTCTAAATAGATGTCGTTTCAAATTCTGTCAGTTGTTTTTGTTGTTTTTTCTATATGATGAATATGGCTGGGCAGGAGGATTGGATCAATTATTCTATATCAACTCGATGCATCGATGCCTCTGTGTGTGTGTGTGTGTGTTGGCCTCTGTATGTGTAAGCATGCCTGTGTGTGTGCGTGAGCAATGTGATTCTCTCCTTCCTTGAAAATTCGTCGGCAGATTGAATCACTGTGAATTTTTCATTTTGAGCATGTAAAATTGTTTTGCATTTTCTCAGAAATCCGATAGGTCAAAGCTAAAATATTTCCTGATATTTTTCAATTAATATTGCATCTGGTTATACATGTGGTTGCTATGGTGATTTTATAATATTTTAAGACTTCTCATTTCTACAAACATCTGAGAAAGTACACAATTTTGCTTGATTTACAATATACGAAAAGAAATTTGCAATTATAAATGGGAAGAAGAATTCAATTTTTAATCGTTTCATTGAAATTAAAAGATGTATTATAGTTAAAGCTTGTTATTTACTACTCGGGTTTCCATAGCTGATAAATTTATCAAAATAATATGGAAAAAACTGTTTCGAAAATTCGTGAAAAATAAAACGTCGATATCTTGACGGATTCATTGTTAATTTTTTAATAAAGATAATTTCAATTGAAAATGAAAAGAAATTAGGTGGAAATCAAAAGAAGTTCTTACAATAATAAATTATTTATTTTTAATTAATTTCTATTTTTTGAATATATTTTTCTAAATACTCATTGATTTTATAATATTATGGTGGGTTACTAGTGTTGAAACTCTTTCACTTTTAGAAACTTGTTTACCCATCTCTTTCAACTTATTCGTATCACTCTAACAATGCCCGTTGCAAACGACGTTGGTAATTCGCTCTAGTGGGTGGCTGTCAGCAAAAGGTGAGCCCAACACGATTACTGCTAATGACATGACAAGCCTCTGAGTTCATGGGCTACTGTTGAAAATGTCGTGCCCAGACTTTTCCTGTCCCTTCATAGTTTTGTAATTTATCCTACCCTTTAGTTGATGTCATCTACTTTGGACTCCTATGTTAGGGCTTCTACAATGTTACGAAAAACAAGATTGCAAGAATTTGAACATGTGAGGTTGTGATTAGTGTTTTCTGTAGAATTACCCGCGATTTCACAATCATATTATATTGTTGGGGGTGGGCTCGCTCAGGGAGCAATTTCATTAGCCATATAGAGGCTAGGATTATAAATATTACTATACATTATATATATATATATAATATATTGTTTCGACCAGTCAGAAGGGGATTGGCTTTTACCTCTGACTGGCAGTTTGTTTGTTGAATGTTCTTGCGTCTGTGTGCAGAATTATGGTAATATGAATGTGCGCACACAGACGCGAGAAGTAGGTTTATTTTCATGTTGTGATTTTTATATATTAATTTGTAGAGTACAAATTGTTTTACTAAATCATTTGATTGGATTCTGGAATTGATTTTTAATTTTGGTGGAATTGAATTTAATTCTAGTTATTAATGGAATTCTAAGTTTTGGTTTGGTTAAATGAATTGATTTGAACTCGATTGGATTTTTTTGTATTCTGAAATGAAATATGGAAGATAATGAATGTTTGATATGTCGTAATTCAATGAGCAATATAGCGAAGGTAATATTTGAAAGTTGTAGACATGCGTTTTGTATCTGTTGCGCGAAGAGATGTCTTTTCAGCAGTGTAATTTGTCCATGTAATCGTGGCTCAACAAGATCGTTGCAAATTATTAATGGAATTGATATTAATGTTGGGCTGAAACCGAGAACTGAGAGTTTGTTTTAATCGATCGAAAATACCTAACACCAAAAACCGCAAAGTTGAAAAAATTTATATTTAGGTTTAATATAAAATAAATTACATAACACATTAAGAATCAATAAACCCCGTATAATAGAATAAAGAGATAAATAAATTTAACAAAAAAATGGAACACTTAAAAATTTCGATAGAAAAATAATAAAATGTAAAATAGAATTATTTGAAAATTATTTAAATGATATAAAAATTAAATCGTCAAAATAATAAAATTAGTAAACATTATGTAAATTGTAAAGTTTATAGAATTAAATGGTTAGAATTATGTAACTTATTAAATTTAAAGAATAAAAGTGTTTAACCCTCTCCGTGTAAAAAATAATGCTGATATTTATAGTGACCCGTTCTATTCCCACAAAAACGGTTACAAAATGTGCCTTCAGCTTCATCCCGATGGATTCAAAGCTGGAAAAGGGACACATCTTTCTGTTTTCTTTTTCATAATGCGCGGTGAAAACGATGTACTTTTGCAATGGCCTATGAAACTGGAAGTGACATCTTGCTTTAATGTCGAATATATTCGACAAATATACGGAGAGGGTTAAATTAATAAAAATTAAAATAACTCAAATTATTTAAATTATAAAATTTATAAAATTAAATTATTAAAATTAATAAAAAATTAGATAATTAATTAATTAAATTAATGAAATTAAAAAATAAATAAATAATAGCACACATTCATGCATGTATGCAAAATTAATTCAAAATTTCTCGCACTCTAATTGGATAGAGTGGCAGAGAATGCATGAATGTGCATTCAAAATCAGTATAAATACTGATTACAAATTCATTTGAAAAAGCTAGTTTTTTCAACACCACAACTGGTCATTTCGGATAGTGTAACCATTACATTGACGGTAAACACTTGCTCTCAGTTTGTTCTCGATTTCATGCCATCGTGGATTGGGTTGGGTAATTTTATTTTTTATATGAAATTTTTGTGTAATGTTTTAAGCTAAAATAAATTTTATAATCAGTTTAGTTTAGTTGTTTAATTGTTTAATTTTCATTTAATTTTTAAGTTTTGGATAATAATTTTTATTGGGTTCAATTGTTATGCTTATTGATTATGAACGATAGTACCGTGGAATTGAGATCCAGCATACCATGGTTTGGGGTACCTTCGGGATGCTCCGACTGGTGGGTATGCTGGCTTTTCAATCACGCAGCTGATTTCGGGCCGAAATGTGGAGGCTTCTCCACGGGTCCGTCGCTGGAAGTACCTTCGGTCAAACATAGTTTAGGACTAAGAATACAGGCAGATCCCTGCTTAAATTTTTTGAAGAACAATTTAAATATTGCGGGAAGTGTGGATTAACTTGGCAATAAGGGCCGATCCCTGCTCAAATTTTTTGGAAGATAGGTTAAATATTCATAAATATCAAGGAAAATACCTAGCAACATGTATTAATAGAAAAATAAAGGCGCATCCCTGCGTGAAATTTTAGAAGAGAACAATTGGAAATACCCGTAATTGAGGACCACAAATAATCTAAAAACAGCATACAGAGTGAATAATGACGTAAGACCTTCTATCGGCCGTCTAGAACCCGAAGAGAAAATACAATGGGGAGTAGTTTTAGTAATAGAGCTCACCTGCTCATTGTTTTTTCGCCTTTGTGTACAGTACCAACATGGTCGTTGCCATGGGTACACAAATGGTTTAAATTGCAATAGTCATGGAGGTGCTTAGGAAAGAGTCGAACGAGTATGATTACCCCTAACGTATTCTAAAATGTAAAAATGACACACCCCTAAGTAACCAACATTAATTCAATTTTTCAAAGTTTATCAAAACGATTGGAAATCAACGATTTAATTTCTGTAAATCATGAAATGACAGAAGAGGAACTCCAAGATATTTTTATGAAATTTCCCCCAAAATTTAAAGATATTCGTAAATTATCTGAAACCATTTATGACATTAGCGATAAAAAGATAAACTTGCTAACTTATGAATATGATATTCTATTTAATCGAGCTCTTAAAAAGATCAACACAATTCAAATGTTTATTAGCCAAAGTTTTGAACAATTATCCAATGTTTAAAATTCAATCATGGCTCATGGACACGTTAAATGGTTTAACAAACAATGGTTTTGCACAAATAAAGCGTGTGATGCGATTAATTACAAAGAAATTCTTTTGATTTGTTTTAGACGAAAACATATATATTATTATATATATTATAAAGGCCCAGGTCACTCACTCACTCACTGATTCTGTAACGCTTTTAATTAAAAAAATTATAATTATATCGTTAACAATTGCAAGTAGTTGTTATAATGATATAATTATAATTTTTTAAAAATTGAGCGTTACAGAATCAGAGAGTGAGTAAGTGACCTGGCCCTTTATACATAAGATGTAAGTAGTTATTATTAGTTTATTATCTAACGTAAACCAGAATTGCCTTAATTTTCAGTTTTGATTTAAAAATTAATTATTGAAATTATTGAAATTCGACACATTTCTTTATCAAAAAGATTCCACTATATATTCGGTAAGAGAAATTAAATTTTATTTCTTTCGAACCCTAAGTCTATTGACGATTTTTTACGATATTTAGTTTTATTTTGATCATTTCTTTTGAGTACAGTCTGTACTGTACAGACAATCAATTTTTGAGAAGTTCTTGGGAAATTTTTTGTAAGTCTAAAAGTAAATTTTTCAAAATTCAAATCAAGTCAAGATCAAAATTGAGCCAAATCCTCAACAAGGTCATTTACTTAACGACAATCGTATTTTCACGCGCAATATTGTGTATAGAGAAATTTTGTAATAAATAAATCATTCTTATGAACTGAAAATTAATTACTCATTCTTTTTACTGAACTCATTCACATACCAATTTTTGGTCTTCAAACACACTGATTCGAACGCATGAAATAAGATTCACTTGAAGGACTTGAGATTTTGAAAAAGAAGGTTACGCTGGCTTCCTTCTGGAGCGATACCATGTGAGTCTCCTCGACGGGTTATGGCTATCTATCAAAGCAACGTTTCTCGCTCAGCCAAAAATCTTCCTGTCACAAGATTAACTTTCAGTTTTATAGTTGATTTTGATTTTGTGTGGTTGTGTAAACTTATCATAGTAGTTGTATCTTGACCGATAAATGTTTTCCCTTTGTTTCTTTCTGTACCATGTTAATATGATTTGTACTTAGTATGTGACATACATGGTGTAAATAAAAATTTTGTAGGTGGTTGAATCTTGTAATTTGCTTCAAGTATACGGTAAAATTGTGGAAAACCTGAAGAAACGTATAAATTTGACATTATGCAGCAAAAGCAAAAGATTGATAACTTATTGTAGTCATCCTATGTTTCGTCGTAGCATCAAGATTGCGGATGATCTCATTGCTGTTATGCTCGATAAGGGAATTGTGTCTTTGGATAGACCAATGTATATTGGACAAATCCTACTTGATTTATACAAACTTCGCATGTATCAGTTTCAATATAAAGAACTACAGAGTTATATAGAAGAATTCAATTGTCAAATTAATATCGTAGCTGGTGATACAGATTCCTTCTTTTTAGAGTGTAAAAATGTAGATTTACGCTTACAACTATATATCCAAAAATGATTGGCGATGGGCTCCTAGATACTTCAAATTATCCAGTGACCGATCCGTTGTTCTCAAATAAAATTTGTTCTGTAATCGGGAAGGTCAAGGATGAGAATAAAGAAAATTAATATAAATAATGGGTGTTCCTTCAACCCAAGTGCTACTCTTCAAGGCGATAAAGAAACTCTAAAAGCCAACGGAATAAGTCTTACATATTCTAATATCACCCATGAAGCCTATAAAAAGTGTATACTGACGGTGGAACGGTTTGCATCGCACAAAAGAGAATAGGAAGTGTCAATCATCAGTTGTATATGACAGAAAAACGAGCTCTCCAATGTTTGGACGATAAAAGGTATTGGTTCAATTGTAATGATAGCTATGCCTACGTTCACTATAAGATTCGTCAAATGCATATCTCAACTGATATGTCTAGAAATGAATGCAAATCGAAACAAGCACTTTAACAATTAAATTTATGTGAATAATAAAATATATATATATATATATATATATATATATATATATATATATATATATATATATATATATATATATATATTGTGAATAACTTGGCTTAGTTAATTAAAATGTGTTTTATCATTTACTAATTCATTTGTCCAATTATTTTAGATAATTAGTTTTAGGAATTTTTTTCTCATGAAAAACTTTGTTTTTTTTAATTAAAATATCACTATTTTATAATAATTCGAATAATTACTAATTAAAATTTTATTCAAATTGAAATATCATTGTTATAATTTACGCTCTTGTTGAATGATTTTGATTGGAAATTTTTATTTTTAACTTCACGTGCAATATATTCTTTTTGTTCTGAATCACTTTTAGATAAAAGAAATGAATGAGTAGTTTCATAATGACGTTTTACTGAGGATGTTCTGCACACTACTGTATTTCCACACAACGCACACAGGGCATTGTTATTGCTTTTCATCATTCCATATTTATCAGTCCACCAATCTTGAAATGGTCTGTTAGAGATGGCCTCTGTTTTCCTTTTCTTATTTTCTGACATTCTAAAGTTGAAACATATTATTTATTTATCATTAAAATTGTTAATGAATTACCTTTTGAAATCAATTATAATTGTCTTCTAAAAATATAAATAGATTTTTTTTATTAGCAAAAAATAATACTAAAATAAGAAAACACAATTTTCAATCGCACTTACAAAGTTTTTAACTGAACTGAATTAGAATTAGTGAATTTCAATTTTGGCGAGAATGCAAATATTAAAACAATTTTCAATCGTACTTACAAAGTTTTTAACTGAACTGCATTAGAATTAGTGAATTTCAATTTTGGCGAGAATGCAAATATTCATATATATATGTATGTATATATTTGAAAATCCAAAGCATACTATATTCATTTTAACATTTAACATTTAAATAACAAAATTTATGCATTAAATTTGAATTGAGTTCACAATTTTTTCAATATCAAAAATGCATTTGGATTAATCAGTGCATTACATATGTATGAAAATGAAAAATATTATACGTGCCAGCGAAAATTTATCTGCGTGCCACTTTGGGCACGCGTGCCATAGGTTCGCCATCCCTGTGTTAGATTATATAAAATGTAAATGTAAAATAATAATAATAATAAACAAAAAAAATAATTAATTAAAAATTAATTAAAAAAGTAAAAGAAAGAGAAAAAAGTAATAATAAAATATTAATAAATAAATATAACAATAATATTATTATAAGAACTTTTATTTTTTCCAATTACACTACTGATTATATTTTCCATTGAATTTATTAAAAAGAGAGTTTGAAGACTATAAATTAGTTTTATATACTGATTTATAGTCTTCAAACTCTATTTAATAAATAATAATATTGATATAATAATTAAAATTTATTAAGAGATAAACCAAAAAAAAATAATAATAATAATTAAATAACGTAAGTAAATAAAATAAAATATTAATAAAATAATTAATTAATTAATTGTAATAAAAACATAATAAAATAATTAATTAATAAAAGTGATATGAAGTAAGACCTATCGGCAGTCCAGAACCCGAAAATGAAAATATCATGAGAAGTAGTTTTAGCAATAGAGCTCACCTGCTCATGAATTTTCAGCCATTATGTAAAGCACCAACATGGTCGTCGTTATGGGTACACAGATGGTATAAAGACAATAGTCGTGAAGGCGTTTAGGAAGGAGTCGATTCGAAAATCCATAAATACCAATACTTAATTTAAATATGACACACCATAAGTGCCAACAGAATGGTGGGCGGGATACAGTTCTAGAATCTATGTATTCATTTTTGATTTTGATTCCAAAATGAACGAGCGTTTTCAGTTGTAGGTAGCAATTGTACAAAGTTAGATCAAGACTATGGGACGTGGCTTTAAGTGATCTCCGCTTCCTGAAAGCCTATTTTAGAGATACAAACTGTTGGGAGGTTCCTGTCGTTATGTGTGTATTATTTAAGTATTAGTTTAATCATTAAACTAATACTTAAATAATACACACATAACAACAGGAACCTCCCAACAGTTTGTATCTCTAAAATAGGCTTTCAGGAAGCGGAGATCACTTAAAGCCACGTCCCATAGTCTTGTTCTAACTTTGTACAATTGCTACCTACAACTGAAAACGCTCGTTCATTTTGGAATCAAAATCAAAAATGAATACATAGATTCTAGAACTGTATCCCGCCCACCATTCTGTTGGCACTTATGGTGTGTTGAGATTGAAAATATAGCAGAGGAACTGCAGATGGAATTAGTAGATCTTCAGTGTGATTCCATATTGAAGCAAAAGTATTCAGATGTTGGAATTCTAGAATTTTATCAGTTTGTTTCAAAAGAAAGGTTTCCTATGTTACTTTCTGCTGCTGCAAGGATGATAGCAATGTTTGGAAGTACGTATGTTTGCGAACAATTTTTCTCTTCCATGAAAATTATCAAATCGCCATTAAGATCTAGGCTTACTGATGAACATCTGCAAGCATCTCTAAGACTGGTTTCATCACAGGACATTAAACCTAACATTGATGCCTTGGTTGATGCTAAACGATGCCAGGTAAGTGGGCAAAACATGGATTGATTTCACAGTAACATTAATTTTAGTATTTTAATGTAAGAAAGCAGCATAATGAATGCTAAAATATTAAAATAAAATGTTTTTTAGTTTTGTTGAGTTTTTAATTAAATAAATATTAACGTCGGTGTTTCAGACTCCACATGTTCTGGAAAACAATTATTTATGTTGCGGCCCGCCTGCTCATGATACTAGTCTGATGCGGCCCGCATGCCAGATTGAGTTTGAGACCCCTGGTTTAATGTATGATAGTGTGTGTAAAAGAAATTGTAAGAGCCCAGCCGAGTCACCAGTAAATAAACTATCTTGGGACAGCTGGGGTGAATGTATGTAAGTTACAGAAAATTATGATATACAAATGATTAGAAACGATGATAATATAAAATTACAACGTAACAATATAACTACAACTTTTATTAAATATAAAATTAATTAATTAAGCGACCTTGTTATTATTTCTTTTTCTCCGACAAGAAATTTATTCTGGTTAGTTTGAATATAATTACTGATTAGTTATTCCGGTTATTTGGATACAATTACTGATTGAATGTTCCGGTTATTTGAATATAATTACTGATTGAATGTTCCGGTTATTTGAATATAATTACTAGGGTGGGTCGAAAAATTTTTTTTTCTCCAAACATGCCTAAAAAGTTGTGCTTATGCTAGAAAATGAAATATCCCTGCAAAAGACTGCTGTTTAAAAGGGTTTACAGGTCCCAACTTTTGTTTGTATGTATTAGTACTATCCCAGTAAAAATGCTCGCACATGTGCCATTGTAAATTCATCCTGCAAGCAGTCACACGCTTGCAGAAAGACCATTTTTGACATGCTCTATTCACAAGTCCAAGCTAACGCGTGCATGTATAGAGAGGTTAATTCACGGAAGAACCTTCACACAAGCACTCACAAAGACAATTTCTTCTGAACAATACTAACACACACACTACAGTCAACACATAATCCACATGGATACTACTAGTCAGTCTAAACTCAGATAATTTAATTTGTTTCGATTGGATGTCAAGTGTTTGCTGGACATAATTAAAAAAGTTAACTTGATGATTCACTTTTATTTTGCCAGAGCTGAGTACAGAAGAGCAGTTATGAAGGGACAGAGAAATAAGCAATTTCGCAAAACAAGAAGTAAATCACGTCATTGTCTGTTTGGTCAAACTTGTGAACTACCCAGAAACCAATTACCTACTTGTGAAGATGTGTTTCGTGATTACTGTTACAATGAGAAATGTACGCAATTTCATACTGGCTTTAACGAACAAGCAACTCTTCTCGCAAATAAGGTGAAGGAAATTTATATGAAGGCAAGTATCCCAACTGTTGAGTTCAGTAGTATTGTGGTTCGTGTCAAGCGACTAATATCAAAAGTGCGTGAATTAGAGAAGTATCCAGTATGCAAGAGGTCATCTGCCAAATTTCAAGATAAGTTAAGCTCGTTTTCCAAATTGTTTGACATATGTTGCTGCAAATTTTTTAATGATGGTGCTCGTGGAAGAAGTCAGTGTACATGCCGATTGGCCTTGAAAATTCCTACCTTAGAGTGGGAGTTCTGGATTGACCAACAAACTACCAGAAACATGAAAATCGGAAATACGGACAGACAGGAAACCTCAAAATTGAAGAGAAAACAAACGAAAAGCAGCCCTACAGGAAAGGAAAACAAATGAAAAATGAAATAATGGACACTGAAGTTAACGATCTACATCCGACCTCAAGAAGTGACACGGAGAGTGAAGCCGCTAGTGATGAAAGTAAAGATAAGTTAGACAATTCAACAGAAAGCTCAGAGTCAAGCGTAGAAGAATGTGATGAATTTCAAAATAGAAGACATTATCCTGAATTAAGTAAAGCTGTTGACAAATGTGGTGTGAGCAACAGAGACACGTGTTTGCTAGTAAACGCTTTTCTGAAAGATATGGAACTGTTATCCTCTCAAACAATCATCGATCCCGCAAAATTACGACGTCAGAGAAAGTACTGGAGGGAGAGAGAAATTGAACAGCATTCAGCAGAAGCGAAAAACTTGATTTGCCTCGGTTTCGACGGGAAACAAGATTCCACCTTACTTCGTAGAAGGATCCTAAAAGAGGAGCATTATGTGATTGTCGCCTTTCCAGGGGATACATATATCGATCATGTTGTACCTCAAAGTAGTAAAGCTGTGGATATTGGCAAAGAAATCATGTCAATCATCGTTAGCACGCAGTCCTCACTGACCCTTCAAGCAATTGTGTGCGATGGAACCAATACAAACACCGGAAAAATAATGGAATAATCAGAAGACTCGAAAAAAGCCTAGGGCGACCTCTACAATGGCTGATATGCTTGTTGCATGCAAATGAATTACCATTCAGGAAGTATTTTTCAGTCGTCGATGGTGGAGAAACAAAAGGTCCAAAAGCGTCATGTGGTGAAATAGGAAGCGTTCTTGATTTTGATCCAAAAGACAAGCCCGTAGTAGCCTTTATGTCCCTTCCTGGAAAGGTCGTAGATATTAGTGAAAATGTCAAGAAAGAATTGAACACTGATCAATTGTATTTCCTCAGAGTATGCTTGGCAGTCCAGAAAGGGTACCACAACAACAAGGATGTCCCTTTTCTACAAATGGCACAACCAGGAAATTTGAATCACAGTCGCTGGCTAACGAAAGCTAATAGAATTCTGCGACTATATATGTCCGAAACTGCTCCATCTGAACCTCTCATGCGAATAGTGAAATTTATTGTCAATTTCTATGGACCGTCATGGTTTTATATAAAGATTCACTCGTCATGCCAAGATGGTGCAAGAAATATTTTTTATATGCTCCAACTTCTGCAGGATTTGGATCCATCAGACCAAGAAATCATCTTTCCTGTCATTCAGAACAACAATTACTTCTCACATCCAGAAAATATACTCCTAGCTGCTGTTGGTGATGATGATGAAGAAATCAGAAAGTTAGCAACAGAAAAAATCATAACTGCAAGACAAAATTTTCTCCCTTCCGAAGTGATTCGCACTATGGACAAGAATACTGTCTTTCTTCAGTCGTCTGCTACATCATATGCTGACATGATTGACTGGACAAAATGTAATTTGACGCCTCCCCCTCTTTTATCTCATATATTGGATCATGAATTGAAGATGAATAAGAAAATTACATTAGAACAATTTCCCTGTCATTCTCAAGCCATTGAAAGAGCCATCAAAGATGTTTCTTCTGCCAGTTGCAAAGTGTTTGGTCACAAGTCCAGATATGGTATGGTACTACTGTGTAAAAAATCAAGGAAGGAATTGCCAAGGTGCAAAGCAAAGCTGATTTCATGTGACTTCTTTTTATGCCCTCGCTAATACATTTCTAAACTTTTGGCTGGATGTTTTTAATAAAAAATAATTTCGAAAGTTGATTTTTGTCTTTGAAAAGGATAATTCAAATTTGGCCCTTCCTAATCACTGACGTTGTCAGGATATATTTCAATGCGGGATGAGGACACAGAATATACTATCTCAGCCCAAGAGAGTAAATAATATACTTATAAGCTCTTAAGAAAGCTACATCTAAATATGGACAAAGGCGCAAAACACATTCCGACACTAGCCAAATTACATTGTTTTCACACTTATGTTGAACTGCATTTTCGGAGAAAAGTTGGGAGCAGTAAATGTCCATAAATCTAAGTAAAATGGTTTGATTCGATTTTTCTATACCAAAATACAACTTTTTAACCATGTTTCCTTTTCTTGAACTCAAAATTTATTAACATTCGACCCACCCTAATAATTACTGATTGAATGTTCCAGTTATTTGAATATAATTACTGATTGGAAGTATACAAGTTATCCGAAAAAAATTTTTTAATTAACGTTAATGAATTTTTTTTTAATTTAATTTTTGTCGATTTTTGTATAGCGATAATTTACCATAGTAAATTATCGCTATATAGATTTTTATTTCATTTTCCAGCGCGACCTACGCTCAACAAAATAACAAGGCGTCGCAAAACCTTGTTTAAAAATAAATAAAATATATAACTGTACATTACACAAACCAATAATTATTTAATATATTTTTTATAATGTACAATTTAATAATTTTTAAAAATTTATAATTATTCTGTTGACTAAAAGTAATATTTAAGAACTTGAATAATGATCTCATATCTAAGTCTTATAATTTACTTAAAATTAAACATCTTACCTGAAAGCCATTTCAAAATTGACTAAAATTAATTTCTAGAAATGAAATTTATCAAACTGGTGAGTCAATTTAATGATATACACACTAACCATCACTATAGAAAATGTATATCAGTGGTGTTTGGTGTATCCGAAACATTAGTTGGAATAGGCTTGGCTATGGGAGAAGGCCCATGGTTTTTTGATATTCATGCCAGTTACTGAAATTCCTGATGTTTGTTTCCTAGATGCCAAGGAAAGCTTGTGCATACAGGTGCCATGTGCTCGAGTGGTCTCTTTACTTTCGGACGTGTTTCACTCTGTTCTTATTATGGATGATGCTGTGAAACGAAGCCAGTAATATTACTGAATTGTCAGGGAGAAAATTAACAGAAACTACTTATGAACTTTGTCGTTGCAATTATTATATGTTGTGGATAATGTCACGGGACGCAGTCGCGGAGATCATCCGACAAGGAGAACGAAACGAGAAAACATCGTAGATGGCATTACGAACCATTATTGAGAAACGTAAGAATTTATTAATTGAATTACGACTACTGATTTCTCGACATTTGAACCACTGCCGATGGAACTATAAACTGTGGCTACTGAAACTAATCTTCATTGCCAGAACGATAGAGGAGATCGTGAAACGTTGCCGATGAAATTATTATCTATTTCTAATGAAAACGCATACGAATCAAAATTAACTCCAGTGGTGATCGCGCTGAAATCCTTGAAAAGAGCCCTTGACGATGTTCTCCTGCTGCTGGTGAAAATACCTTGTGAATGGGCATGTAAGAAAGCAACCCGTACCTTCTCACTGTCTACTCTTCCAGTTCATATAAAAATGTTATAAGTATAACAATTTATAATTAAATTTGAACAATTCGAATCAATTGTGAGACGAGAAACAATGCCTCGGAAAAATCATGAACTGTTAACACTTTTTTACTGGTGAACAAAGATTCATACGCTAACGATTTTTAAATTAACTATTTGGCAAGACCATGGCCTAACCATGCAATCAGAATAATTATTTAATTGAATGAAACCAAAATCTTGAAATAAATACTTTAAATGAATTATTTATCGAGAGAGAACAAACAATGAGTTGGTTAAATTAATTTTAATAATAAAATTGACGTTACATATCAATGAAAAATATCGAGATAATAAAATTACAAAATTAAAACTAGAAAAATTCCAATAAATACAAATGTGGCCTCGAATCAGTATATTCCAAATATGAAGAGTTGCACTGTCCCCGAGTGAGTCTACCAACAAGAATGGTGGTATTCAATTATGACGCTGAGTCGGTGCGAATCAAAATTTTAAAATGGTAACGTAGTGATGGTCAAATTTCCCCAGATAGTAAATTTTGAGTATAAAAAGTACTTTAGTTGTAAGTAAAGTTGTCGATAGGATAAAATTTTCCAACGTAGAAAGTGACTGATGACAAAAAAATTTTTCAAAGTAAAAAAAGTGGTAAAGTGGCTACTGAGATATCCCTTTATATAGTTCTGTCGTGCATGTCTTCGATCAATAAGGATCAAGCGTGTGTGTTTCAGAAAGATTTTATTTTTTATTTTTTGATCAGAAATTCCAATCATTTTGATTGGTCGGTTTTTTTATTTTATTGAAATTTTCTGTTTTAAATCAAATTCTTTTCTTTTTGTTATTTAATAAAAACATTTAATTATTTTTAAAACATTATAATTAAATTAATATATTATTTTTTTTAAATTTTAGCATTCAAAATTTAATTTAATAATTTAAAAATTTTTTATTAATTATTTAATTTAATACAACAATCAATACATACAATATAAATAAAAACCTATTTAAAAACTTATTTAAAAACACTCAAAACACAAGTATTTACTGCATTCTGCACATTAATTTTTGCATTCAATGATTTTATCAACAACGCCTCACAAATCACACGTTCCCAATAATTATCGAATTTTTTTAATAAAATTTTAAAATCAGACATACCTATTTTAAACTTACAGCCCTTATTGTGCTCACAAATATGGGTCAAAGCCTTCGGTCTACAATGTTTTCAAGCTCGAATACAGAGATGACGGGAAGTCTCTCCAATGTATGTGGCATTACACCCATTACATGTAAACTGATAAACGGGATCGGAACACAATTCGACCGGAGTTTTTGACTTATTAATAAACATATTGCGTACTTTCCATGAAGTTGACACTATTTCTTGACACTTGCTTTCTTATCTTCACTTTATAATCCTTAAAACTTTCTGAGTACGGCAATACACACAAATTCAGGCTCATCATCCTTGTTCACACTATTTAATTTATTTAACTCATCAGACTCACACACCTCAACAAAATCACACCCAGATTTTAACTCATCAGACTCACACATCTCAACAACATCACACCCAGATTTTCTCAAACATGGATCCTTAGGATTTTTAATAAATTTGTCAACAGTCTCTTTCACCATAATTTATAAAAAGGATTTTGAATAACCGTTCTTCATTAACAATTCAACCAATATGTCAACACTTTTAAAAGTAGAAGACAAAGACCATGCACGATAAATCAACCCCTTCACTATATTTCTTTCATACTTGTTTTACTTTTGTTTTATTCTTACTTTTATTTTACTTGGTGTTTTTTAGATTAAAGTTAAATATCTTCATGCTTTTTATCTGTTATGTGGGTCATCTCAGTTATCTTGTTACTCGTCAAATTAAAACAAGAAAAGATTAAAGAAAGAATAATTGATTTCTAGTCCAACATAATCTTTATTATTGAGTAAAATATTGTAACAAATACGAACCATTGATATTAAGTTATTGGCATTAACTTTGAGATTTGGGCTAAAAACAATAGCTTTAATAAACAATATCCAAACAGAACACAATTCCCAAATTGATAAAAACAAAAATTTGTATTTCAAATACACACAGAACAAATCCAATTTCCAATAAAGCAATTAAAACACTTGATGTGGTAAAGCAAGTAATAAAATTTAGTTCAATAATCAAAAATAAATCGAATCACAATAATTCCATAGATATATTGAATTTATATCTACAATAAAAGCAAGTATGCACATAGACGGGAATACACACACGCAATAAATTCCAAAACAAGGTGAACAATACTAGCACCACAACATACACACCAATGCCTTAAGGTGGCAAAATTACCATAATGCACTGGTGATTGAAATTGGGACGATGAAACAGATGGTTATTCATACACAATGTCAAAGTAGAAGCTAAGAAATTGAAAATTTGAGAGGTCGAACTAAAAGAACTATCCCGGTTTTCCGGCATCTGAACCGATTCCTCATCTTGATAGACACTTCTGATATGTTTATTGTTCAGTAACTCTCCGAATTTAATGGTTAAATTTTGATCATTTGATCATTTAGACACGTTATTATTTGATTTAGGTTGGTATGGACCGTAGCTTAAACTTTGAAGAGTTCGTTATAGTTCTTTTGAGAATCGGATATGTTTAGTGATAATGCGAAATTGAAAAGTGTTGTGAATATAATGCTTGTATGTAGTAAATGTTCAAGGGTCCATAATGGATTACTATTGGACATTATTTGAACACATTAATATTGGGCACTGAACTGTAACCACTAGGAATCCATGCCGATTTTTAAGAAAAGGCTGTGGGAGCACGACCATACAATTGTTAGTCATGGTTACCGAGTTTGACCGATGGGTATCTAAATGTATCAGAAGGGAGAAGAATATGTATCAGTAGATAGCAAATCAATTGAAACTTCATTGGATGAAGCTGGAATCAATGTGTTTTAAACCCTTCAATATCCACAAACCCAGCATTACAGAAGACCAATCAGGTCTGTTAGATACGATCATTGATATTGCTTCAGTTGACACAGCATTTAGTGATTGTCGACGATATGAAGAATTGCTTTTAACCCAATCTTTAGATAAATTATATTACTCACAAACCAAGTAAAATCAATGTTACAATCAAACTAATATTAATCTTGGATGCTTAAAAACCCACAAAAATAGAATTGCTATAAATGTCAATGACAACAGATTATTTATTGTTATAAAATTAAAATTCAGTACCCTAAATTTGAATAAACGTTAAATATTTTTATTTATAATTAATTGCTTTAAGAAATTTTTTCAAATTGCACCACTGATTTCTTTAAATGGACATTGTATTTATTAAAAAGTTTGACTATGAATCAGTAAATATATCAAAAAACATCGATGTATTTACTGATTCATAGTTAAACTTTTAATAAATACAATATATTCTATAATATTATTATAGAATTTGAAGATAAAAATAAATTAAGTAGCAGGAAGTATATAGACGAAAAATAAAAACGGAAATGCAATTTACTATTTTCTAAACTTTAGCAAATCAATGAAAATAATATAATTTTTAAACATTTTGCTATCAATATAAATTAATTCAAGTAGCACTAAATTTCAACTTTTGTGATACTATTATAACTATAGATTGTTATCACAATTGGATTGTGAAAATTAAGTTTCATAATTTTAAAAAACTTGAAAATTTTGAAAATTTTATTATAAATTTTATAGTTTATTTTTTGTGTTTAAATAATATCTAAATTCAAAATATATAACTTTTAAAAAAACATTTTTAAAATTTAAATTTAGAATACAGAATATGTGTGCAAAACAGAATGATGGCAAGGATAAAATATCTCTATCGTCAAGGAAACGTAAGCTACCCCATTATAGACTGATGGCTGAAGAAAATCATATCGCACATGAATTAGAACACGAAAAGAGATTAACAGATATTTCCAAAATGTCATCACATTTTGATAGTTGGGATTCTGACTGCAGTGATTCTATTCCTTCATTACCTAGGAAACATTCTTTTTCTGGGAATTTGTTAATATCAGTTACTGGATCTTCATCACCCTCATCTAGTCCATCATTGTCTAGAAATCCATCACCAGCTTTATCTCTACCCAATGGCAAATCAAAGAAATCTCCCTTTGTCACAAATAATCGAGATAAATTAATTAATCGATCTTTATCATCAGAAGATAACAATAGATTTTCTAGTCCTTTATCCGATACCGAGAGTCATGTTGCAGCAATTTTATCTGACAAAAACCCATTTTATAAAAGTTTTAGTCGCAATCACTCATCCTTTGGCATTTGTCAACAAACTGATCAGAAATCATTAGTTGATACTAATCTGAATTTTAAAAATTCAGAATTACTTATATCAGATAAAGTTGATGAGATTTTAAATGAAAATAAATAAGTTATTACCTTTTATTAGTAGCCATGTTAAAATTGTTTTAATAAAATTGATAATTCTTTGAATTTAAAATTACTATATATAATATCAAGTATATAATATTACATAATGATTACAAATTTTATAGTGGATTTATTTTTTATATTCAAATGATAAACACAAGGTGAAAAGATTATAAATGATTTTATGATGAGTTATATAACCTTCCTAATTCGATTATGGATTTCAATGTAAATTATAAAAATTTCTTTGGAATTTGAATAAATATTTAAAGAATTTTATTATTTTCCATTATGTAACTTTATTACTGATTAAGAAGTTATATAATTTTATTTGTGGCAACTAAATTATCTACTATAATAGAAAGATAAAATCAAAATAATTTTAATTAAAATATGATTACTTATCTAAATGATTTTATTGGCTTGTCATCTATTTATTATAGATTTGTTTTATTGCTTTTTAATATTGTTTGCTGTTTCATTTAAGCCTGACCAAGCTTAGTTGAAATTTTATCAAACGATTGGTTGTTAGAATTAAGTTAGTTAAGGATTATAGCCATTTTATTACTAACTTTTATGCAAATCAAGTACTTTAAATTTGGTGATAATCGTTGAGCTCGTAATTAATATAACGTATTTTTCGAACCATAAGGCGCTCTTAAAATCCTTTCATTTTCTCAAAAATTATTGAATAAAGTTTGACTTATCGGAGTTTTGTGTCATTTAATGTGTGCGCCTTATGGTCCGAAAAATAAGGTAATTGTTTTCTGAAGGACTACAATTGAATTTCAATCCTCGTTTTAACAAATAAATAAAAAAGTAAACTGTTAAATTTTAAAATATCCCAATAACTTGTAATCAGGGTCGGATCGAGATATATGTTAACCCTTACAACACTCCTGGGATATTTCTATGCTATTCCTGCTGAAAACCTGAAAACTCCTAAAATAATAAATATATATATATATTATTGTCAGTCGTATTTTTATCTTATAACAAAAAAAAACAACACTAAAAATTATTCATTTTCTGAAGAAATAAAATTCAGTGTTGAAAGGGTTAAGAGTGCCGTTATTGGTATTCCGAGAGGCCGAAACGACAATTTTGTCTTTCTTTTTGTCCTGCACATTAATTATTACTACTGGCGTCAAAAATATAGTAGGCAGCGTTATTTTGAATTGTACTAGAGATATTATTATCAGTATTCTTTATTTCGCGAGGTTGAAGCATATCTAATCAACTATTACACTTTTTAAGCAGCATCCTTCAATTGTTTTGTTTTTTATTTTGAATTTTTTCTGCACCACCTGCCTTTGATTGTCATCCTGAAACTCCTTAAACAAATAAATGAGATTTGATTTCAATATTCACAGTAAAACTCTTGATAATTAATATAATGTTTTTACCCAGGTAATTTTTAATTATTATATTTGTACGTATCTTTTCATTTGCTAGCTGTTTGATCTACGGTGATAACTGAACTCATTTAAGATCGACAGTGCTCAATTAGTGGGGAAATAAAGTTATACCTTTCTAACGTAACATAATCCACCATAGTGGCTAGTTTTAATCATTTGCATGATAGAAATTATATTTGATGACATTAGTGAATCCATTTCATTTAACAGGGGACAATTTTCAGGTTTAAGTGATTTTGTGTTATAAAATTAACCAAAGAAGCCGGCAGGAGTCACAATAGTTTAAAAAACAAAACGATATTGAATATCAATAACTTGAAATTATAATTTCGAAGCTTACGTTATGACATAAAGAGTTGAAAGTTTTCAATGAACGGCACTCTTTTATAATCAGTAATAAAAATATATGGAAAATTCTTGCTAACTCTTGTATGGAGGTGTTCACCAAATCGCTTCCCCACGGATTCACCACTGACAAGCGATAGTTTAAGTGATTGTATTGTGTAATTGACAGGGTATAATTTCAAGCTTACGAGAATTCCGGTAGATTTAAACCAAACAAAATTAACATTATAACCACGACTAACTAGTAGATTGTTTTTAGAAAAATATTTTCTTATCTCGATAAAATAACTAGCATTACGCCTGACTACCATAAAGATTATGAATCCTTGCATTTATTGGGATAAAACCACCAAGCTGCTGAAGGCACTCAACTAGTTCTGGCATTAGGCAAAATTTTGAATAAAAATTAAAAAAAATCCAATTAAAAGTTTTATAAACATTTTAATGGAAAATGATTCGAACAAATCTCTATTTTTTGATTGTAATTTGATTGTAAAAATATTATTTTGAAGAATTCATTCACATCTGATAGGTGTCCACATCAATAGGCGGCCATGCGTTGTCCTTGTGATTTATGAGATCATAGCCGTTGTTTCTCATCACAAACTTGAAGATCAGCATTTTTCATGGTAGTACTTTAATTCTTAATGGCTTGATCCCCGAGTTTGTCATCTAAAAGATAGAAATACATGTTTGTAGAATGTCAGAGGTTTCCTGTTCTTTTCTCAATCTTGTAAATTCCATTTGATCTAGAATGCTCGTACCTTATTATAATCCACAATAACCATGCTTTATCACAATTATTCTCTTTCTTTCAACCATAATATTTTCTTTCTCCATAATCATTCAACACTTTTTAACCCCTGAAATCATCATGCCACATTCTAACAATGTGCCAAAACAATTGATTCTTTATTATCCACCAAGTTTATGCAATTTATTCAAACGATTATAGAGATACATCGATTTTCATAATGATTTCATTAAAACGACTGCACTCTAAGAGGTCACCAACGTCAACTCTTGTCTGCATTCCGGTTTGTCATATTTCAGAGGACGATTCAACCAACATATTTAACTTGACTTAATCCAGTTTACTCATGATTTCTGACTTTAGACAATAATGAATCTTTACTCACGTCATTATAGTATTTTTCTAGAGCAATGAAAAATAGAATTGAATTTAAAAAACACCAGAAAATCTGAAGTATTTGCCGCGATCAAGATTCCCAAATTAAATTATGTGGAGTGTGTGAAAGTGCTGCCAACTTCATCAAGAACCTTATCGAAATACAATGTCCAACTGAGGAAAACTCTAAAGATTTTAACACACTGGGGTGATGAAATTTTACTTTTTAGTTTTTTAATTTTGTTGGATACCCAGAAAAATAAAGTAAAGTAATCTGTCTCCACCTGCTCAGCATTCAGTTCCCTAAGTATCCAATATGATCACAGTTAATCTCCCTTATGTGTGCCCGTGACGGTGTGACACGTTAGTGCTGCGCACATAGGTCGGAATTAACCAAAAGGTGAGCTCCTACCTTAGAACTACTCTTGGTAAAATCTTGGTTCGGGTTCAAAGGTGCCATAGAAGGACTTACCCTGTTTCAATCATATAATCGGTACGACCCTGGTCCAGGAGGACGATCTCGTCGAAAATCGTATGTTTAGGTAATCACACACAAAATTGATGACTAACAGCAGACCGAATGAAGCACGCTAAAACCACTAAGATTTATTGAAATTCACAAGAGGCAATCAGTATATACAACTTATCTCACGATAGCACATCGAAATCAAAATATGCAGTTATGAGCCAAATAAATAGTTCACATGCAATCGACGGAAGTCAGGATTCCAGACTCGATTCGCTTGTTTAGAAGAACACTTCCCCTTCGGCCAACATGGCGTCGATGTCCACTGGGAGTCGACGATCCTCCAGAAATTTCGTCCCTTCCGCTAGAACGAGGCGGTATATTTCCTTCGTGGGTAGTGTCTGTTTCTGGGAAATCTCCTTGATGGAGGTATGAGCGGCGGATAAAGACGCTTCCAAGGCCGCGATGGTGTCTCGGCGCTTCTAGTTCTTTTCGGCTCGTGTAGGCCGTTTACGTTTCCGCAGGGCCGACGTAGGGGCTGAGGCAAATTGGAGGGTCGACGGCGTAGATGACACGCTCGGAACGCTAACGGCTGAAAACTTGATGTTTGAGTGGTTCCGGACAGAATCGGTTCGTGGATGGGTGGTAATTGAGATCCATGACTTATACAGCTGGTCGACACTCGTAACCCCACATCGGTTTGATGGTGAATCGGGAACACGTTAGTCCCATCCTGAATTGGGTATTCGCGTACCCTCTATAAAATCTCAGTTTCGGTGTAAACCTTGTGCAGCGCCTCCGATTGGGCCTTGATTGTTAGCCGCTGACACCGGCTCTCCTCCAGGAGACTATCACGGCAGTGCTCCAATCTCAAGATTTTCATCCTTTCTTCTTTCATCTGTGGAAAAAAAGTTAACGTGACTTCTCAGATTAAAACATAGTTGGGAAACCATAAACAACATACCAGTAACACACATGCCCCACATACAAGCAAATGTTGACTATTACATAATCATTCTAGTTCTCGATTTTCTTTTATTATCTCAATCATATTTATTCTAAATTCGAGCTGGGAATGACAGGGTAGAATATAAGACATCAGTCGCAAAAACAACTTCTCCTCGACGACGGGGTGGTCGGGTAGGATTTGATCGAAACCAAAATAAAAACAAACAAATTTAATGATTAAAAATTAGTTTCTCCCCCCCCCAATTATCATGGTGATTTACTTTTTTTATTCGTTCTCCACTTTGGCGTCGTCATACATATAGCTGTATTCGTTCGCCCTTGCAATTTCCGAGGTGAATTGTTATCTCCCCACCTGCAAGTTGACCTCGGACTTATGTAGTAGAGCTGTGAATTCTATTAATGTACGGTAATCCCATCAATTCCTCGTCAGAGAGTGTCAGAAATTGTTTATCAATCTCGAATTGGGATAAAATAATCAACTGTCAAAACACGCCAGAGATTTATGCCAGAAGTGGTGTGCTGAGGCATCGTGGATGTTCATGCAATGATCGTTTATCGTGTACTGGAAAGTAAATATTTATGACTTATTTATGGGAAATTAGATTTTTGTTTAGATTGGCAAGACACTATCTGCGAAGATATCTAGATCGGCTGAATTTTCCCCTCGATTCAACGAAAATTATCAGGTTCAGAGATTTTTAGTAGACTTCGCCTATCAAGATAAATCGATTTGCTAGAACAAAGTAAGTAGGCTCTATTTCCGCACGTGATGAATTTAACGGTGATTCTCTTTTACAGGACTATTGAGGTGGAAGGTGGTCTGCTGACAATGCTATACAGGTACGGTTATGAGTTTCTTACCGACGGCAAGTAGAGAAGGCGAAACTTCGTTACGAAAATTTACCTTGACGGAATTATCATTGTGGAATTTCATTTAGATCTTTCACTTGATCCTGATTAAATGAAGACCTCTCGATTCTCATTTCACTCTAATTTATTCTCACTCGGAATCTCTCCACTCCCCACGACACACCCGAGAATCATAGGCATCGCTACACACCATCCTCGCATCATCATGAGGGACAGGTCAACTCCGTTAATATAATAAAAATTTTAAATATCGTCAACGAAAATGTAAATCAGATTATGAATGACCAGCAATAAATAATTACCTGGCAACCATGCCATTTGGATCCAATCATGATGCCTTCGGCCAGCTCCCCATCCAACCATTGAAACATAACCGTTACATTCAAAACCAATCAATCATTGTCTTCATGTCCTTGGTGGTTAAATATTCCTCGCAAAATCATTAAATTCATCATCTGTTCAATATTTCTATTTTTCGTTGGATCTTTTCTATACATTTGAAATTATGTTTGGCATTCCTCGGCATCATGATTGACCTCCCAGATAGCACCATCGCCAGTACCGTGAAGAAGTAAGTCCTTGGTATTAGAACATAAAAATTTATTAGATTAAATCATTCAAAATACTACTATGTATATCAATTAAATAAAACAATTCCAAACCATACTCAAATTCTCGAAATCAATGAATAGAGCTGAATCGGTCACAAGCTGTCTTTTTACAGAAAGAATCTTATCCTTACAATTGGTTCCGATGAATAGTTAGCGAATGTGCTTCTTCTTAGTCGAATAATTCTATGATGCTGGATTTTCCTGTAGTGATTTTTGTAGAGTGGTAGTTAACTGAATTGTGCGTTTGCTTATATATTAATTTTGGTCCAATTAGGAAGAAGCTGTGGTGCTTTTTTATTAATTATTGTTATTTTGTTATTTTTTTATTGTTTTCAATAAATTTTATTTATCGTTGTTTCATTTTTATTGTTATTTTATTGTTTTATTAAAAATGCTATATTTTCTCTGTTTATTGTGGATTTTCATTGTCTTTTTTAGGTGTAATATTTTGTTTTGATTCCTCGTACAAGTTTTGTTAAAATTATTTTATTTTTTGCATTTTATTTTCCTAAATTTGGTTTTATTACTTTATTTTTTCTTTTTCTTAGTTACACGTAGTTAATACCTTATTTCCTATAATTATTCCTATTTCTAATGATTTTTTAACTATTTTGTTTTTTTTTCTTTTTACTGTTTATTTCGGTTTTTCCTGATGGATTTTCTTTAATTTATAGTTATTTTTGATTAAATTTGGTTAGGGTTGCCTTTACTTGTCTATTTTATTTTTACGTGGCTACCTCCTTCATGCCCGATTCAGCTCCATCAAATATTATAACTTCGAGGTTTAGGCCAACAATTTTATTATTTTTAAAAATTTTTTTTATTGTTTCTTTTATTTATTTGTGTTTTAAATTTAAG
The DNA here is from genome assembly GCA_959609185.1 of Schmidtea polychroa. Lineage (NCBI taxonomy): Eukaryota > Metazoa > Platyhelminthes > Tricladida > Dugesiidae > Schmidtea > Schmidtea polychroa. Next base: position 43,614 of record CAUHTR010001126.1, read on the forward strand.
TTAAATTGGTTCTAATTTTCATTGCTATATTATCGATACATTTAGACCATAATATTTAATCGTAGTTGTTCAACAAATTACATCTGTTTCGCCCCACGAAAACAATATGATTTTATTTCATTTCCTTAGATCTTAATGAAATAAAAATTACTTTATTATTCAAGAATTTTTTTTTGAGATCATTATATTTATTGTAAACTTAAATATTTTTTTTAAAATTTTGCTTTCAACATTAAAAATAGATTGAATTCCTTAATATCTATTTTAAAATTGTTTTAATATATTGTTAATTTTGATTTATTTCAAATGGGATCTAAGAAAACTGTTAACTTTTTTCAAATACCTACCATTTTCATAGCTCGTCTACCTAAAGTTATTATATATTTTTCTTTATATAAATATATATATTTAGCCTGAAAATTTTAGTTTTGGTATGTATTCAAATTTGGAGAATTTATTAAAATATGCACCACTGACTTGCAATTCTGAACGTCCATTTCTTTGCATTGAAAGGTATACTTCAGACAACGATGCACTAATGAAGCTTTTTATCTCTCGTTTCACAATCATAACTTTGGAATTTCTGATATATTATATTAACAATGATATTCTTGATTTTTGGAATGAATCAACTATTAATATGCCATTAAAAGATTATGTAATATGCTTTGATAATATGCCAAGTAGTGATAATTTGCAAGTGGTATGTAGTCATAGTTTAATAAATATTATGTCAATATATAGTGTAATTATGTTAACAAAACGAAATTGATGGGAGCTATTATCAAAGACAACTTCGATGAAACTGTTCAATATGCTATTATTACAGGAATAGAATACAGCAAAAATATTGAAATGTTTGTTAAGTTTCATAAGAGTCGAGAAAATGTGATAAAGTGTTCATGGATTGATATCTGCTATAAATCAATGTTAATGAAAGGTGAAGGCAGTGAAATTGTAGTGAGTTAAAATAAACAATCAGATAATTTTTAAATTATTTTCTCATTTCAAGAAAATGCACAAGTGCAACCTTTTTGATGGTTTTAATGTTTATCCTTGCTATCGACCACCTAGTCCACCTGAAGCGCTAAAGAAATGCATAATGGATCTATTTGACAATGGCGCCAGCATTTCAAATATTAATGAACAGTCAGTAAACTCTGTGATTCTTGAGGAAGGTGATACTTATTTCTATCAAGTTAGCTGTATTCCTATTGGCTCGTTTCTTATTGGTTGATTATTATTAGGTCGCAGTGTTGCTCAAATCGGGTATTAAAATAATAACCAAAGATTGGCTTGACAGAGTGTTTGAGAATCAGTATTTAGTGGACGGCATTTCCAAAAATTTAATATGATTTGTATTTATTAATAAAATTTTGTGCTTTTTTATTATTTGGTTTATTTGAACGATCATATATTTGAGCTATATGTGTATTATGCATGTTCTGAATGAGGGTAAATTACCTATAAATGCTAGAGAAGGGGCGTCAAAAAATGCTAAACCCTAAACTAGCTGTTGATTTATTGTTGATCTAGTTCACGGGTGTTTAACACGTGGCCCGTGGGCCACAACCCGGCCCGTCGAGGTATTCTATGCGGCACGCAACACTATCCCAAAAATTATATTTGTCACTCCATGTTTTTCGTTAATTTTTAATCATTACAAACGACGATATAAGACATGATGTATTTCACGCGCGCGTGAAGCGTGAAGGTGTCCGAATGGCTATTTTTGCGTTGTTAAAAAATAGTTTTATTTTGCTAGCCTTCATGTGAACATTTTGATGTGAAGGGGTTATATATTTATGCAACAGCGGCGCCATTACGATCATATTTATAACGCTTCCGCGAGCGAAATTAACTGTTTCACACTTTGGATAGAAAAAAAGAGCCGTTTCTCATCTGCTGCTGCACGAACTGCAATCGGTCAGGTAGTTTTTTCAAAGAAACGCGTATTGCTCAACTTACTAATACTAAGATATTGCTGTTATAAAATATAAATTAATCAATTTTTAACTGATGTATTTTTATTTCACAGAGAAAAATGGTGGCAAATATGAATACTGGCAAAAAGCGAAAAATTGACGCAGAAGGAAGACTTTTCAAAGCATCTTGGACTGTAGACTATTTTGTAATAGAACGCTTCGGTAGGATAATGTGCCTTATATGCCAAGAAACAATTGCCGTTGCAAAGAAGTACAATTTTCAACAAAGCATGGCGACAGGTACAACAGCCTGACTGGTCAATTTCGAATTGATCGCGTGAACTCGTTGAAACAGAGCGTCTTCGGACAGCAGTCATTGTTTACAGCAGTCAGCAACAAGTCCAAAATAAGTTTTTTAATAGCTGAAGCTTTTAAGCTTTTCCGATAGTGAATTTGTTAAGGAATGCCTCAGGCTGTAAAAGTAAAAGATTGGCCATAATATCTATCGAATTATTTTCCAGGAAACGTGATTAAATTTTTATTATTTATTATTTTTAATTATAATTATGCTAAAAAATAATACTATTGTATTGCGGTTTATTTATTGAGTATAATAGTAATATTCATTCTAAATTACGATCATATATTCTGATGCGGTCAACTACCCATATTTACATGTGGGCCCCATGTCTTTTAAATTTTTGAAATATGGCTCCAAACGCAATAAGGTTGGACACCCCTGATCTAGTTAGATATAGAAAGAGTAACATGTAGATCACCTGTAACCCACCAAACAGAATAGGCATTTTATTGCGACATTCGGAGTTTTGTAAATTGTAGATTATACGAATTTCAATACAAATTAATGTTGAGTATTGTTTTGTCTGATTGTTTTCTTCAATAAATATTTACCTCTTCAATGACTTTTTACTACCATGAGGTTTCCATTGAAAATTCACATTGTTGAGGAGACCTAAATGATAAATAGCATAATAAATAAGTAAATTACCTGGGAGAAGATCGTCATGACAAACGGGACGATCTATGAGAACTCAGAAAAGAAAACAGAAGTAAAAAGAAATGAGAAAGAGGAATGAGACAAAAGAAATTAGATAAGAAAATAAAAACAAAGGGCAGTACTAATTAATTAGTACAAAGAAGAAAAGGAATTCAAAATTCAAATCACCAACACGGTTAGAAGAAATATCGCATTCGAAAAATCTAACAAATGGAAAATAAATTATAATAAATAAAATAATCGGTAATAAATTAATTAATAATATGAAAATGTTTTAAATAAATAAATATCCAGGAAAATTAATAAAATGATAAAAAGGTAAAATAAAAATAATAAAATTATGTAAATTATAAAATTTATAAAACTAAATTGTTTTCGAAAACCAAAATAAAACCAACAACATTATCCTAAAATTAATAAAAATTAAAATTTTTTGATTAATTAAACTAATTAAATTAAAAATAAATAATTACATGTATAAAATAATCATGTATGCATGCAAAGGTAATGAAAATTTATCGCATTCTGATTGGATATAGTGACAGAGAATGCATGTATGCACAGTCAAAATCAGTATAAATACTGATTGCACATTCAGTTGGATATAAATTGATTAGACAGAGAAAAAAATTGTTATTTCAGACAGTAAACAATGCTTTCAATTTTTCAATTTTATGCCATCGTGGATTTGGTAATTTTCTTTTAATGTGTAATTTTTATGAAATGTTTTAAGCTAATAAATTTTATATTCAATTTTGTTTTTAGTTCAATTTTCTTTTGTTGTTCGTTTTGATTGTTTAATTTGGCCTAAGGGGAGAATTCATATTTCTTTTGAACTCTAGAGCATTGCTCTTTGCGTTAAACTTCGTGACATAATTGGTAGTTTGAATCATTTGGCAGTTACAGATAATCATGGCGAAGCCATGGCCTTCATGATTCAGATTGATTAGAATAGTATTCGTCGTTTCTTTATTCGTGGATTGAAGAGGTTGCGATCCATCTTGCTTGTCGTCAAATAGGAGAGTTTTATAAGAATAATTTCTAGAAAAAGATAAGTGTTTGGAATAGAAAGACTCCTTTTGGCGATAGGTATAGCGAGTTAATATAATCATAGTATAATGTTATAGAAAGATTATTTAAAGAGGAAATATTTGTAATATATATACAAACAACTATAAGACATTGTTGAATAGGCGGGATTCCCTTGACCCATGTTAATATATAAAAAGTTTTTTGGTGATATTTTGAGTTAGTTTGGTGTTTATAATTATATGGTAAAGTTAAAATCATTAGTTATATAAACATTATTTATAGACTCAAAATAAAAAATTACTTCTAATTATTTATATGGTAATTATTATTTTATGGTAATTATAGAGTTAATATAAGATATTATTTATTACACATCATTCCTTAATTATACAAATATTATTTATTAATTATTATCATTTAAGATAGTTCACCATAAGAACTCTAAACAAAAATTTATTTCTAATTATTGTATATTTTTAAAGTGGTAATGGTAATATGGTAATTATAGGTTATATGGTAAATATTATTATATGGTAATTATAAAGTTAATATAAAATTTTAATTAGTGTACAGGAATACCTCGCATAGTACGGTTTCGATCAGTACGGTTTCTCTATATTACGGATTTGAAATTTTCAAAATATGATTGTTTTTAAAATGATTAAATAAAATTTTCGAAATTTAAAAAAGTTTTTTTAAATTAATTTTTTAGAATTTATTCGTTATTATAAAATCATACGGCACGTGTTTAATAATTTGTTTTGTTACGTTCAATTTCTGGTTTGTAGTTTTAATAAAAAATCGAATAAATAAACCGTAAAAAATTCACTACGGATACATTCACGATCGCGTTTTATATTTTTAATCGTACAGTATGTTGACTTTTTTATATTTAGATTTTAATTTAAAAAATAAAATGAGTGGTAGAACAAAGTGTAAAAGTGACTCCACAACCAAAAACGCAAATGGCTCACTTTAGAACAGAAGCTTAGCGTCATTAAACTTTATGAGGAAGGGGCTTCGTTTGCTAAAGTAGGAAAAGAAAGGGGAATGAACGAGGAATGATCGAATATTGAAAAAGTCGCAAGGTATAGCTACGGCGTCATATTTGTCAAAAGTGGTAACCAGAATTCGAAGCCCTCGAATGATTAACATGGAGCGACTATTATCTATATGAATAGAAGACCTTAGCCAAAAACGTATTCCAATTAGTCAATTGGAAATTCAAGCGAAGGCACTAAGTCTTTACAAAGACTTGGGGACTAAAGATGAAGTAGAAGACCTTGGTTCCGAAACCGGTGAAACCTTTACGGCCAGTCGAGGGTGGTTTTCTCGGTATAAGGAACGAACTGGTACTCACAACGCACGTATTGTTGGGGAATCTGCACGTGCAGATAAAGAGGTGGCTTTAAAATTCTATCCAGAAGAATTATCCAGAATTATAGAAAAAGGTGGTTACAAAGACGAACAAATATTCAATGTAGACGAGACTGCGTTATACTGGAAAAAGTTACCAACACGCACTTTTATAGCAGTGAATGAGAAGTCATGCCCGGGATATAAAATCTCAAAAGATCGTCTTACATATATTTAAATGTACAACTGTGTTAAATATGCTTGTTTTGCTCTTGAATATCAGAAAAATAAAAATACATAACAAAATATTTTTTGTTTACTAGATTATAATCACGATTTTTAAATTTCTTAATAGGGGTACTAAGCCGTAAATTTATTAGCGTCAGAATGCCTCGAACAGTCCGGTTTCAAATAGTACGGCTAAATTCCAGAACCGATTAACCGTACTGTTCGAGGTATTCCTGTATATTTTTTTTAAAGTAAACATCCATAAAGTAACAAAGATCTCCTAAAGATATTGTATAGTATGACCATTGATTTGAGTAAACACAAAAAAGAGAATTTGTAATGAGAATCTTTAGAACAGTGACTTCAGAAATTTTATTAAAAATGGAACAAAATAAACATCTATGTCCTGATGATATATTAAGAACAGGAACTTCAGGATTTTCTTTGGAAACAGACCAATTAAATGACATTTTAGAGAAAATTAGAGCTTCCAACTCCCAAATCTGGATAGACGACCCAGTTGCAGCACATAGCCAATATATGTTTGTCAAGAAGATAAATTTGGGTAGATCCTACAACACTAAAGTTCCGACCCAGGACTCAGACAATACAAATTGACCATCATTTGACGTAGAAGCCTCATCGTCGAGGTCATCCCAAATAATCATTGATTTATCCCTTGAAGCAAAAATATGACTGTTTGAATAGATATTGGTTGCAATCATTGATTTTGAAGCAGCCATGATAATACGACTATTGATTTTCATTGTTTCTGGTTTCCATGAAATAAACGCCAATGCACCCTGATAGTTATATAATGCATAGCAACCTTCTTTAGCATATGTTTCGATCATGTGTAATCTGAACTTTCATAAGGAGTACCTAATTCCCCAGTTTCTAATTAAATAATTCTATCCTTCTGTTTGTTGAGTCCAAAGATTGCATATTGAAATCTTTGTTTAATGTAATTAAGATATTCTTCCACTAAAGGATCACATTTAACACCTGAAGCCATTTTAACAAAACTTTTCATTTCAAACCAAAATCTCCTTTAAAACAACTTCTTCTAGAAAAATCTAACTCTACAACCACAAAAAATCAATTCACATTCAAAAATAAAAGTCAGACGTACCAATTCTTCGCGTCTGTGTGCGCACATCAATTTAACAACAATTCCGCACACAGACGCGACAAAAACCAAAACAAAAACCGCCAGTCCTTCGCGTCTGTGTGCGCACACTACTACGAATACCAGTCTGATAATAACGCGCACACAGACGAGATAAAAAACGCCAAAATCGGCTGAAACAACCATATTGTACAAAATATACATAAACAATGCACTGAAATAACTATATATATATATATATATATACTACAAATGCGGATGTGGTGGTTTTGCATTTATATGTATGTCCTATTTCTATTGCCAGGTTCTTATACTTTTCGAAGTTGTTATCTCGTGCAATTTTGAAGTTTTCACGTTTTTCATATGGTACTTTAATGTCAGAGTTCCTAGATGATTTAATAATGAGGTCAGGTCTAAGAGTGATATTAACTCCTTCAGGGCATATTTCAATGTCTATGTTAAATTTGTGTTGGATTAAGAAATCTGCTACAGCCTCGAGTACTCGCGTATGTTTATTTCTACGCGCATTTATTTTAGCCGGGCAGTGATTGAATATATGGGTTTGTGTTTCAGGATGAGCCTTACAATGTCTACATAGAATTGCTAGTTTTGATTTAATCTTATGTGGGGTGAACTTAAGATTTAAAATATTATTGCGTGCTCTTAGAAGGAACAGATATTGTGCATCATTTAAAGTCTCAGATTTTATGAAAAAATCACCTGTGGTACTATCAGTGATGGATTTAGCTATGTGGCCTTGACAGTTAAGTAAGCACCATTTCTCGGCGTGTATAAGACTTATTATGGAATGGATTTCAGAAGAGGTATTAGATAAATTAGAGGAAGAGAAGTAGTTAATTTTATCCTTATATTTTATTTCGAGTTGATAGGAGTCATCTTAGATAACGATTTTGGTGTGTATCCCATATTTAAGACGAAGGCGATTGGAAGCTTTACGAAATTTTGTGAAGAAAGAGATGGTCTGAAAATATTTGGTAATTTCACAAATAATCTATGTTACCCATGCCTCGGGATTCAGTTAGTTCTGCTAGTACTAATTTTCGAAAACCCAAGTCTTTAGAATTCAGAGCTCGAATGAGATGAATAACACTTTGAATAAGATATTCATCAATGGCAGAGGTCAGTCCTAGACCTCCCATTTTAATGGAAGCATACAAAAAGTTATTATTAATATGGATGATTCTGTCACCTATAAAAGTTTTAATAATCATTTCAAAATTTTGGTCGAACCCTATTAGTGAGTTTCTAAATTAAAAAATATTTTCATTATGTGAGTCCAATATGTTGAGAGATATTTCGCAGTTACGTAGAGTGAAGGTAAGTCGCGAGTGTATAAAGATTTTGTATGTGATTAATTGTCGATGCTCGCGTCTGTGTGCGCTTTTTTGATATGGATGTGCGCACACAGACGCGGAAAAGTGAGAAGAGTATGTTTTGTTGAATGTTCTCGCGTCTGTGTGCAGAATTATGGTAATATGGATGTGCGCACACAGACACGAGCAAGAGGTATGTCGCAATTTTTATTAATTAGTTTTTTGTAATTTTTTGATTTATAGAGTTCGAGGAAGCTTTTGTTTGAACTGGTGATTTTGTGTGGGTTTTTTGAATTTGCGGATTTGGATTAAAAATTGATTTAATTTTGTTTTGAATTTTCGTGAAATATGGAAGATAATGAATGTTTGATATGTATTTCAATGAGCAATATGACGAAGAGATGTCTTTTCAGCAGTGGAACTTGTCCACGTGATCGTGGCTTAGCAAGATCGTTGCAAATTATTAATGGAAGTTTTTCAAAACAATCGGAAATCAACGATTTAATTTCTGTAAATCATGAAATGACAGAAGAGGAACTCTAAGATATGTTTATGAAATTTCCCCAAAGTGATAAAAAGATAACTTATGGATATGATATTCTATTCAATCGAGCTCTTAAAAAGATCAACACAACACCAATGTTTATTAGCCGAAGTGTTGAACAATTATACAATGTTTCAAATTCAATCATCGCTCAATCTCAAGTTATTGGACACGATAAATGGTTTTGTACAAATAAAGCTTGTGATATTAATTACTATGAAATTCTTCTGATGTGTCTTAGATTTAAACAGTATGCATTCAATTTTTGTGACGGGTGTAGATGCAAGTTAAAGATAGCTTTTGTGTCTTTTATAGCATTATCAAGTCTTTCATCGATGTTATGTCTCATTTTAAAGGAGAAATCAACTCCCAAGTATCTATATAAGTTGCAGTCATCCAACCTTGGAATTTGTTCGATATATAGCATTATAAGGGAGTAGTTATATTCATGGTTAATATAAGAAAGTAGCCTAATTTGGATGGTTTGAAGCGAAGGTTTACGAGAGAAGAAAGGCGTATTGTTTCAAGAAGTGCAGAGTTGATTGAGGAATAGGAATCCGAGACAAGGACAATATCATGTGCATAAGCAAGTATGCATTATGACCATGAAAAAGAAAAGGATGACTGTTTAAGATGTTACGTAAGATAAAATCTATCGACAGCAAAAATGTGTCATGGATAGGGGGAAGCCCTGTTTGACACCCTTCAGGATTGGTACGGGGGAAGATTTTTCCCCTTCACAGTCGAAAATAGTGTTAACATTGCTTTACATATCCTGTATTAGTTTCATGGTTTTTGAGTCAAGGCCCATTTGGGATAAGGTGTGCCATATAAGTTCATGCGGAAGAGACCTAAAAGCGTCAGAGATATCCAACCAAATGATATGAAGGTCAGTTTTTTTACGAAAAGCAGATGAAGTTGTGCTCAGCACATCCATCTGGGGCTCCGATGGCTTTTTGATTACTGGTTAAGTTCACCCTCCTTAATTCAAGATAGGATGCGGATATTGACAAGAGAAGAGAATATTAGATATGCACCATTCATTATGGATATAGTTCCAATGATAAACACTTAATATTTATTACAGACCTTTCTGTCTAAATGGGATTTACTTACATGAATAGCTTCATATTTCAGACCTCAATGAATAAGTGATTAATTTCTTCATCAATTGGGAACAAAAATAGATTTAAAGTGTTCGAATGGGTTGAATAATGAATTGCGAGGAATCTCAAGCGAAAAATTTAGTTGGTTGATACAAATTATCAATAATTACGAGGATTTTTAAGGTTCATTTAAGGTTCTATTCAGTTGAAAAAGGCAGTGCCGAAAATTCGTGAGTATCAAAAAACATCGATATAAGTATAGATTTATAGATTTATAGTCTTCAAGCTCTCTTTTTTTGAATATATTAATTAAATTAATTTAAAAATCAATCAAATCTATGATTTACTCTTAGCAACTTACTTATTTTATTCAAAAAAATAAAATTCAGTGATTATTATTACGGCACAGAATTATCTATTCAAGTAATTAAATAAAAACAACAAAAAATAATAAAATGTTATATTTATCTGTATAATATAAAATCCAATTATAAAAAGGTTTTCATTTCTTGAATTTCAAATAAAATCCATGGGCGAGCGCTGTTAAGCAAACTCCCAATAAAATATAATTGATAAGATCTGGGTGAGAGTCGGCTGCAACAAATGGAATTATTACCTGCTGCAACAAATTCAGGAATCCCGTTGTTAGAAAGACAGCTCCGATTAAAGTTCCGAAATATTTCTTTGGGAAAGCTGAGAAAATATATGACGCATTAATGGCAAACAATAATGATTTCATGACCGTCATGCTAGCAAATACGACGTAGAAGGTATATTTGTTGGACACAAACATTAATGAGGATGCGATAATCATTGAACAAGAGCATACAATGCTTGGCACAAAGAAGCATCCATTGACTTGGTTGTAAATTTCTCTTGGAGACTCAATCTTATTTTCAGATAGACTTTTGATGGTGTATTTCTGATATCTGTCTAAAAGAACTCCAAATATTGGAGAAATGAAGACAGATCCTATGAAAAAGGTATTACTAACCGACAGCAGGTGGTTGGCAATGGCCTGTTCTGTTGGAAACAAATATGTAAAGTGAGAAGACATTTGAGAAAGGAAAAATGTAAATCTGAATAGCATAATTGCGAAATAGGCAACCTGGATCAAGTATTCGGGAGACAAAAGACATGCTTTAATAGTTGGAAATGTTTCCTCAACTGATTGCTTGTATAAATCATTGATATGTTTCTGCCCGTCAGGAGTCGATTCAATATCCACACTCTCAATGTCAACTTCTTCGTTTTTGTCTTTTGATATTAACTCATCGGGCCGATTCTTCAGAAAGGTAAGTGATCCTAAAACAATGGAAACACCTATACTAGCATGAATGGTGCACAACAACCAGAATGGAGCTCCCAAATCTGTGAAAAATTTAATCATCGACATTACAATAGCCGAAACATCATAGAGAGAACTTATAATCGACACTAACATGTTACTGAATCCGGTAAATATCACAGATAAAGCAATATTTGAAAGGCCCAAACAGTGAGCTGATATAGTCAACAAAGATCCCGCAAGAAATAACAACCAATTAAATCTCGGGGTAAAGGCAAAACACAGAAATCCTCCCATCAAAGAAATCGCGGCAATAACTTTAATAATTCTGATCCCAAATCGGTCAAAAACCATTCCTAATACAAAGCTCATGAGAGCCTGAACAATAATCCATGTACTGAAGGCCCGTCCAAAATAGGTATCCTGTGTTGCACATCGGGTACTTTCGTTACTTGACTGTGTTTCACAGTATTGAGAGAATACTCCGAAATCCTTGTAGATCGGTATCAGTGAATTGAATCCATAAAACACCCCACTGAACAAAGACATTTCAAAGACCATTAGTATGAGAATTGCAATTTTCATTTTGCTCAACATGATTCTGTAAATGAATAATAATATTAATAATAAATATTATGAATAATTCAACAAATTAAAAAGGATATTTTGATTCTTTAATTTAGATATTATTAAAATATTGTTTTTATAAGAAAAGGAAAATTGAAAATAAAAAATTAAAAATTATTTGAATAAAAATTAAAATTAAATTTAAATTTGAATATTTACAAAAATGCAATTTAAGCGAAATTTTGATAATTTTTTTATTTTTTTTTACAAATTAAAAATGATATTTTGATTCTTTAATTTATATATTATTAAAATATTGTTTTTATAAGAAAAGGAAAATTGAAAATTAAAAATTAAAAATTATTTGAATAAAAATAAAAATTAAATTTAAATTTGAATATTTACAAAAATGCAATTTAAGCGAAATTTTGATAATTTTTTTAAATCAAAAATAGAAATTTTTTAATAAGAAAAAGAATAATTTTTTGATTAAAAGTAAAACATTGGGCAATTTTATTGCTTTTCCTCATCAATTCCCATTTCAAAATCACATATTTTGTAATTAATTTTTATAAATATAATTGTGACTAATTATGAGTTTTCTATTATTTTGAAAACCAATTTGTTATATATATATATATATATATATATATATATATATATATATATATATATATATATATATATATATATATATATATATATATATATATATATATATATATATATATATATATATATATATATATATATATATATACAGGGTAAGGCTAAAACATTCTTAGACTCGCGTTGAAATATTAAAGTCAGAACGCAGTTTTTTATATTTGAATTAAATCTATAGATTGTTTTAATGTATTAATATATTATTTTTGTAAGGGGATTAATTAAAGGGTCAGTATATAATAATAATTGGTCAATATATATATATATTTAAATGGTCAGTATTTTATGCTTAATTATATCAGTAAGAATTAAAAAAAATATTTAAAATAAACTATCAGCATGACAATAAATGTTTCAGTAAATAATTGAAATTTGGAAAGTTAAAAAATAGTTTTTCGCCAATAAAAAGAATTTATCAGTTTATTAAAAAAATCATAATCACAATTACAGTTAATAGTATAAAAATTCTAATAACAAATTCAATTACATTAAATATTTAAAATTACAAAAAAAATTAATCAATTAATATTTGCTTTTGTTGGTTTTCCTCTTTTTCTTTCTTCACATATTGGAATATTTTTTGCTTCACTGGGTGGCTTTGTTAATTTTATTCGAATAGCGATGCTCATAAGATGTTTGCATGTATAATGTTTTAGTAAACTTGGACAACAACATTCTCCTTTTTTCCATTCTTCATTATTCTTTGGCATTTGCACGATCCAAGAACTGAAAGCTCTTTTTTTGAATTGTTCATAAGTATTCCAACGCATTTGCTTGATATTAAGTATTTCTTCATTTGATATTTTGATTTCTACAGCTGTACAGTAATATTCTACTGTATCTTCACAATCGTTTGATAAAATTTCTTTATTGCTTTTTGCCTAGTTATAACTCTCTGTCCAAGCTTTTAAATTAATTGAAGTTTCAATCATAAACTTTCTATCACCATGAAAATATTCGGTCGACCATTTTTTGTTTATTCCAAACATAAATTCAAAAACATCGCTAAAGGTAGACGTTCTCTTAATGTATCTTCTTTCTTAAATGATTCTAATGAATTGTTTGTTGATGGTGTAAACCAGCGGTTCTTAAGGATTTTTGGTGAGGCTTATATTCGCCTTTTACAATTATATATGTAAATCCAAAATCCAAATATTATTCTTTATATTCATGCTTTTTCATAATGAGGAATATAATTTTTCAATTTTAATAATTTTTTTAAATAGAAAGTTATAATTAGGGCAACCCAAAAGTTGCAAAAAAACTTAAAAAGTTGCAAAAGTTGCAATAAAAGCTGACTATAAAATAATATTAAATTTTTTATTATTTACTACAAAATATAAATATAAAATCATTAACGTAGAATTCCTTTGTAAACGGGAAAACAAGCAAAAATTCTTGATAATTCTTTGGTCTAATGTTTCGGATCAAATTGTTTTTATTCATCAACTGAATTGAAATAGCAGATAAAGTAATACGGAATATTATTTCCGTTATAATTCCTGTCCTCTCTTAACATTCTTTTCAGCATTGAAAAGCTCCTTTCCACGTCAATTGACGTTGGCTGGCAATTTTTTAACTGAGAATATGTTGCTGGCGAAATTTTGTCGTTAGACAACTCCAAAATGTTGTTTAAGTCGTTTTTAAACATTCTTTCCTGAATATAAGATTTCAAATTACAAGGGTCGTCTTTGAAGTCGAATTCATTTATTCTTTTAAATGCACTTTCAATTGAATGTTTTGAATCTTCAAGCTCATCAGCCAATACAACTAACCCCCTGTAACAATTAAATATTTCTTCCAACTCTTTTGTTATCGTTTCTTTAAAAATAGCCGTTTTCGCATTTTCGATCAATATTCCCTTTTGAGTTATTTCCTTGAAATGTAATTTTATTTCTGGCAGTATTTTAGAATAAATTAATGCAGCGCCAAGCCAACTTGACCATCGTGTTACAATAACATCTGGAATATTGCCTGCCTTAGAAAGAATTCTTTTATTTTCTTTATTTTTTGCCGTTATTGACTTAATCGCAGAAATCATATTATCAGCATCTTTGTAATGAATTTTTAACCGAATTGCACAATTATGAATTAGGTGCGCAATACATTTAATTGAGAAAAGGTTTGGATGCACGATTTTTAAATGATCGGCTGCTTTTCGCATGTAGCTAGCATCGTCGCTTAACAACAGCAAAAATTGTTTACTTTCAATTTCAAGAATATCAAATGTTTCATTTATAATGTTGACTACAATTTGGTGGGTTATCGGAGCTTTCAGGTGTATTAAATTGGCCACGTAAACAACTTTAGGAGATTCGATTGTTCCTATTAATACCATGGCGTATTTTTCTAAGTTGATTGAAGTTTCATCCACAACAAGAAATATTTCTTTGTTTTTGACATAATCTTTCAATTTATTCAAAACTGCTGGGTATGTATTTTGAATAATGTATCTTCGCATACTCGATTCAGATGGAAGTGGATAGGTCATGAAATTAAAGAGCCTTTTGAGACTATTATTTCGTAGTTTGTGAAGCTGCAGGTCGATTGATATTAACGCGGTTGTTAATATTTCAAGAAATTCGCTCTTCTTCAAGCTTATAAAGTCTTGTTTAGCGGGTTCTTCGCTATTTAATTGGGATAATAAGGTGGAATGCTTAAAACTTCTTCGGTGTTTTTCAATCGTATATTTTCTTTTGTGGTCGACTGTTTTAGAACACAGATTGCAGTACAACTGATCGTTTGGGGCCATTACAAACTCCTTATTGTATAATGCACAGTATTTTCTAATGTTCGAATTATTTTTCATGGTAAAAAAAATTAAAAATCTATATATGAATATATAATTTTTAAATCAAAAAAATCTATATATGAATATATAATTTTTAAATCAAAAAATTTCCAAAAAAAGTCAAAAGTTGCAAAAGTTGCAAAAAGTTGCAAAAAGTTGCAATGGGTTGCCCTAGTTATAATACAGTTTTTTAAATTATGTAAATTTCTGTATTAATTTTTTGAATTGAATATTTTAAACAATACTCTTAAGAATAAACAAATTTAATTTTTAAACTTTCTTCTGAATGATCATTAAAAAAGCTATTTTTGGTTAATAGTCATAAGAATTTTCTTATAAAGCAAATTTTAAGCTAAAGTTCGCTTGAAATGTAAAAAATTTTTCAAAGAATATTAAATTTGCCTCAATTTGTCAAAATGCTCCGCGACCCAAGAAAAAATGCTCCACGACTCAAAAGTGGGTCGCGACCCATGTTTAAGAACCGTTGGTGTAAACTCAGCTGCTCCTTCATACCAATTTGATGAGTACTAAATCTCATTTGCTTCATTTAATCAACAAAACTTTTTTGCTTTTTTTGCTTCCATTTTTTTATAAATCGGTGTTTTGCTTTTCAAATATTTCGAAGTTGCTAGTGATTTGAATTGTGTCGATATCATTAAAAACTTCGTCTTTATTTTCTTGCTCAGGTAAATGTAAGTTATGATCAATATTGCGTCTCGTATTAAAACTTTGTTATTTCCATAAACTTGAGTAAACGCGTTTCATATAGCAGCTGCATCATCCGAAATGAATAATTCAATCTGACAACTTTCGCCTAATTTTGTTAAGCCATCTAATAATAATTGAAACATAAATTTGAAATCGATTGTTTTTTCATTAGAGCAAATACATATTCCAAACGGGTGAAAATGACGGTCCATATCACTATTTTCAATGATTAAAACTGGCATTCCTTACCAAATTAACTTGTATGTTCCACCAGCTTGAATATTTTTTGATTTGCTTGCTAATTTCAGTAGGCGTTTAGTTGAAATAAACATTTTGAATTTAGATGCTTCTTCATCTTAATCATCTTCGTTTTCATCATATTCGTCGCCAAAATGAATACAATATGCCACAACATATGGCTCATCTTCTGAATCTGATATATTGATGTGATCTTGACACCATTTTTCCATTTCGCCGAGACTTATTTTTGTTGGTCCATTTTTTAAATTTCTTAGTTGAGCTTAATAATTAAATAATAATTAATTTTTTTTTCTTAGTTCTTCGAGAATTTTTTACGGCTTTTGATTTAAATCAAAAAGTTTTTTTATTTCTTGTTTGATTTCATCTGAAAGGCGATCACTTTAAACATTAGCATGTTCATGTTCTTCTTCAGTTCGATAAACCACAACTTCCTCCCGATCATTTGGAACACAAATGTGTATAGCAGCTGGACATTGTTCGTCTCTTCTCTGAGCTTTGTTACATCTATAATAGATTTTTTATCATCGTTCGTTTTGTTTTGATAATGAAAGTTCCATGTATCTTCATTATTAATTAAAAGCAAGGCTTCGAATTTGCTGTCACAAATCTTTTCCTTTTTCCAATTTCGTTGTCTTTTCGTTCTTCTTGGTTGGTGGGAAAGGTTTGGTATAATCGATTCAGTTTCTGAATCGAAGAAATAGGGTGCTAATGTATTTTCTGCCAAATTTGAAAGGTTTTTTAATATTAAATTTAAAAGTTTAATTTAAATTCAAATATATTTGGGATGAGTAACAATTCAATTTTATTTTGATAAAATTATATTTTTACTTATTTTAAACAATCCAATTAAAAAAAATAATTTAATATAATTCTTAAAACTTATCAATTAATGGTTTATACTGATATATTCAATTTAAATAACTGATGATTTAATTTTTCGACTTATTATTTAATATAAATACTCATAATTGATTAATTATACTGACAAAATTATATTAAAACTGAAAATTCATTAAATATACTGATAAAAAATACTTATTCTAAAAATACTAATACATTTTTTCTACTGAACAATTAAATAATATACTGACCATTTATTTTAAAATACTGACCCATTAAATAGTAGCATTTTTGTAATTCAATGATTTTTAAAAAGCATGTTTGATACAGTGGAATATAGAATTGTAATTAGGTTTTTACTTTTTTAGGTAGAAAGGAAAGAAATTATTCANGTGGTCGACTGTTTTAGAACACAGATTGCAGTACAACTGATCGTTTGGGGCCATTACAAACTCCTTATTGTATAATGCACAGTATTTTCTAATGTTCGAATTATTTTTCATGGTAAAAAAAATTAAAAATCTATATATGAATATATAATTTTTAAATCAAAAAATCTATATATGAATATATAATTTTTAAATCAAAAAATTTCCAAAAAAAGTCAAAAGTTGCAAAAGTTGCAAAAAGTTGCAAAAAGTTGCAATGGGTTGCCCTAGTTATAATACAGTTTTTTAAATTATGTAAATTTCTGTATTAATTTTTTGAATTGAATATTTTAAACAATACTCTTAAGAATAAACAAATTTAATTTTTAAACTTTCTTCTGAATGATCATTAAAAAAGCTATTTTTGGTTAATAGTCATAAGAATTTTCTTATAAAGCAAATTTTAAGCTAAAGTTCGCTTGAAATGTAAAAAATTTTTCAAAGAATATTAAATTTGCCTCAATTTGTCAAAATGCTCCGCGACCCAAGAAAAAATGCTCCACGACTCAAAAGTGGGTCGCGACCCATGTTTAAGAACCGTTGGTGTAAACTCAGCTGCTCCTTCATACCAATTTGATGAGTACTAAATCTCATTTGCTTCATTTAATCAACAAAACTTTTTTGCTTTTTTTGCTTCCATTTTTTTATAAATCGGTGTTTTGCTTTTCAAATATTTCGAAGTTGCTAGTGATTTGAATTGTGTCGATATCATTAAAAACTTCGTCTTTATTTTCTTGCTCAGGTAAATGTAAGTTATGATCAATATTGCGTCTCGTATTAAAACTTTGTTATTTCCATAAACTTGAGTAAACGCGTTTCATATAGCAGCTGCATCATCCGAAATGAATAATTCAATCTGACAACTTTCGCCTAATTTTGTTAAGCCATCTAATAATAATTGAAACATAAATTTGAAATCGATTGTTTTTTCATTAGAGCAAATACATATTCCAAACGGGTGAAAATGACGGTCCATATCACTATTTTCAATGATTAAAACTGGCATTCCTTACCAAATTAACTTGTATGTTCCACCAGCTTGAATATTTTTTGATTTGCTTGCTAATTTCAGTAGGCGTTTAGTTGAAATAAACATTTTGAATTTAGATGCTTCTTCATCTTAATCATCTTCGTTTTCATCATATTCGTCGCCAAAATGAATACAATATGCCACAACATATGGCTCATCTTCTGAATCTGATATATTGATGTGATCTTGACACCATTTTTCCATTTCGCCGAGACTTATTTTTGTTGGTCCATTTTTTAAATTTCTTAGTTGAGCTTAATAATTAAATAATAATTAATTTTTTTTTCTTAGTTCTTCGAGAATTTTTTACGGCTTTTGATTTAAATCAAAAAGTTTTTTTATTTCTTGTTTGATTTCATCTGAAAGGCGATCACTTTAAACATTAGCATGTTCATGTTCTTCTTCAGTTCGATAAACCACAACTTCCTCCCGATCATTTGGAACACAAATGTGTATAGCAGCTGGACATTGTTCGTCTCTTCTCTGAGCTTTGTTACATCTATAATAGATTTTTTATCATCGTTCGTTTTGTTTTGATAATGAAAGTTCCATGTATCTTCATTATTAATTAAAAGCAAGGCTTCGAATTTGCTGTCACAAATCTTTTCCTTTTTCCAATTTCGTTGTCTTTTCGTTCTTCTTGGTTGGTGGGAAAGGTTTGGTATAATCGATTCAGTTTCTGAATCGAAGAAATAGGGTGCTAATGTATTTTCTGCCAAATTTGAAAGGTTTTTTAATATTAAATTTAAAAGTTTAATTTAAATTCAAATATATTTGGGATGAGTAACAATTCAATTTTATTTTGATAAAATTATATTTTTACTTATTTTAAACAATCCAATTAAAAAAAATAATTTAATATAATTCTTAAAACTTATCAATTAATGGTTTATACTGATATATTCAATTTAAATAACTGATGATTTAATTTTTCGACTTATTATTTAATATAAATACTCATAATTGATTAATTATACTGACAAAATTATATTAAAACTGAAAATTCATTAAATATACTGATAAAAAATACTTATTCTAAAAATACTAATACATTTTTTCTACTGAACAATTAAATAATATACTGACCATTTATTTTAAAATACTGACCCATTAAATAGTAGCATTTTTGTAATTCAATGATTTTTAAAAAGCATGTTTGATACAGTGGAATATAGAATTGTAATTAGGTTTTTACTTTTTTAGGTAGAAAGGAAAGAAATTATTCAACAGATTGTAGAAGCATATGAAGGAAAATCTGCTTAAAGTATAATTGAATTCGCGAATTCCGTCCGACAGAACAGGTTTTTTGACAGTCAAAAATGTGAGTAGTGTGACAGATGAGCAAACGCGGCCAGGTCCCCCATCATATATTTTTTTGCTCACCTGTCACACTACTTAAACAAAAAGTAATAAATGACAACCAACCCAATTTCAAGTTTATTAATAATAATATTTTAACGAATTGAAATTTTAATAATAATAATTTCATAATTCATAATTTTAAATAAAATTAACCACCCAACATTAAGTATTCCATAATAACTTTAACCCTTTCGCCCCTATTGGGACAATACGTCCCAGAAACTTTCATCATGATCCTACTGGGATATTTTGAATGGACCATAAAAGCCTATTGGGACTTATTATCCCAGGACTTTCTAGGATATTCAGAAGCGCCACGACTACAAAAATGAGAATATTTCATATTTAGGTCAATATTAACAAGTTCCAATATATAAATTTAGCATAGTGTCATTAGCGGAAAGTCGGTGCGAAAGGGTTAAAGATAATTTTAATAAATTTAATGTATAAAGTGATGATTTCTTGGTAGCAGCATCTATTATTTAAAACAATAAAGCGATAATTTAAGCCTTTTGCTGCGAATAATGTATTTAATGAAAAAACTTTCGACTATAAGGTAGTCCTATAAGATAGTCCTATGTCTTATAGTCGAAAATATTTTCATTAAATACATTATTCGAGGCAAAAGGCTTAAATTATCACTTTATTGTTTTAATAAATTTGATACTTTCATAATTTGTAATTTTAATAAATTGAATTTTTTAAATAAAATTAACTACTCAACATTAAGCCAAGTATCGCATCACAATTTCATAAAAAACGATAGTTTTAATAATTTCATAATTTCAATAATTTTAATAATTTAATAATTTAATATTTTAATAATTTTAATATTTCATAATTTTATCAAATTTACATTTTGATAAAAATTATTAAATTTTCAATATTCCACAACTCCGAACCAAAATAATTAATTTTGTAATTTTAATACCAAGGGAAATGGCCAACTTTGCTTAATAATCGAATTACTTATTGAGAAAAGTTTTAAATAATAATAAATAAATAATAAATAAATAAAAATAAATTTTTTAAATAAACAGAAAATTATAAAACTAAAATTTAAAAAAACATGAAATTCTATATTATTAAAAAATTTTTTTTAAAAATGGTGAGTTCTCCAGAAAGAGTTCCTTATCAAGATTGTAATCAATCTTTTCAAACTAAATCAGCATTAAAATCTCATGAAAAAAGTAGAAAACATTTGGGAAAAGTAAAACAATGCAAATTCAAAAAGATGTAATAAATGTGGTGTTGTATATTTATTAATTAGTTTTAATTCACATTATGAAAAATGTAAAGGTTTGACTCTACGAATTTTAAATGAAAGAAGAAAAAAAAGTTTTGAATAAAAATAAAGAAAAAGAAAATGAAGAATTAAAAGAAATGGAACGATTCAAACAAGAAATAGAAGAAAATGGTTTAGATGCAGTTCGTACATCACATCAATTTGGTTCACCTTAACCTTCAAATAAAAGTATTAAAGAATATATTCTTTTCTACAAATATGTAATTATGGAATCAATGAATGAAGCAATTAGAAAATTTAAGCATGTTAAGCAAGTAGATTTATTCATTTCATATAATAGAGTAGAAAGAAATGATAATTCTTTACATGTTTCTGCCAGTAGCAAATATTTCCTTCCACTTGAGGGATAAAGCAATTATAAAATCAATCCTTAAATAATACTTGAATCATCCACGCTTTCTTATTCGCTCGCCAATATACAGGCAACTCAGTTATCTTAATATTTTTGAAGGCTCGAGGATATGAAGAAAACCTTTTTAATCATGGCTTTTATCAATAAACTTCCTGGCAGATTGCTACACATGTGAGAGGCTTTAAACCCTGATGCCCGCTTTTCATTTGTTGAAATGTAGGTCCGAGATGGAAGTTTCTTCCAATACAATGCTGTCTCGTCCGCATTAAAAATCTGATCTGCTGCATATCCTCCTTTATCGATAATTTCTAGGAGCTCAGTTTTACATTTTTCGGCAGCCTCGGCATCAGCTGAAGCCTGTTCTCCTTGAGATTTAATGTTGTGCAAGGAATACCTCGTTCTTAGCTTATCTAGCCATCTTGCGTTTGCACTAAATGTGTGGCTGTGTTGCTCTGGAGAAGAGTCGTAAATTCTTTTAAGTGCTTTCCTCTTAGTAAGATTTCCACATACAGGTATCTTTTTGGCTATACAATCTTCCAACCACCATCATCAATGCTGGTTCCATTTTCACCATATTATTTCATATACGAGCAGTGCACTTCGTACCCGATGGGCAACCATCTGTAATAGTTTTTATTATTTTCTTCTCATTTTTATTTAAGTCCGAATTGTAGATTCATTAAAATTTAACGATTTCGCAAATGAAGATATTTTTTCCCCAATCCTTAAACGATTTCAAATTGCAATTTTCTCCACAAGAGTTATAAATTTTCTTTTTAATTGTTTTCCGCTTTTAAATATTTCAGACATTTTACTAACCCTATAAAAATTATTTTTTTATCCGATTACTGCATAAAATAAAAAATTTACCTACATATACAGTAATACCCCGCACTTACGTACACTTTGGGACCGGAGCGTGTACGTAAAACAAAAATGTACGTAAAATGAATCTACTGCTTTTATTGATGAGTAATATGTTTGAAATAAACTAAAACAATAAACATATAAATAAAAAGAAAAAGAAAAAGAGGGATATTATGCATGTAGTTTTATACTTTTATTTTAGTGTACGTAAAACGGGGTATTACTGTATATAGATGTAGATTAACTAAGGTCTTACGTTGTAACGGAAATATAATAAATTGATAAGGTTTTCTATTTCAATTCGCGAGGTATAAATAAATTTCGCCATTAAAATTTTAAACATATTTAAAAATGAGTCATATAAGTTACATTATTTAAATTATTGATACGTTTAGACACTTTATAAGACAAAATAAGTAAAAAGAATAGTTACATTAAGTTGTAATCACTGAATGGTCATAGCTCATTTATATATTTAAGTTTTTCATAAGTATAATTAAATTTCGCCACCACTATATATATATATATATATATATATATATATGTTTAGTGTCCTACAGCTCCAATAACGTAAATTTAACAAATCAAAACAATTATAAAACAAATTTGATCATAAACTAAATCAAAAGGAATGATTTATTGTTTTTTAATTACCTAATACGTAATTGGAATTGAGTAAAGGGGAATTTGCCTCTAAATGCCTACTATGTACAGAGAAAATTTTGCATTCGAAACATCGAATAAAAATTGCCAGAATTAAATTTTGCATGTCATTTGAGTTGTTGGAAAGTTATTGTACAAAAACGCGTTATAAGGCGATCGCGTCGCGTTATAGGAAAACAGTCCCAAATTTCACTTCGCGTTATAAAAATACCGCGTTATAGGAGAGTTGACTGTAATGTAATTGAAATTTTAGGTGACATTATTAGATAATATCTCGTTATATATTTCTTGATCTTTATATTATTTGGTGGAATTGTTAGCAAGAAATCTTAAAAGATTTCCACTAGTCCATTATAGCTATTTGAACCCGAGATAGATATGAATTTGGGGGCGCCATGTACAATATGTTTTGTAGACATTTTTTTCTTTCAAGGGAACTTTAGCGATAAATCCTTTGAGTACTATCTCAGATTCAACGCTTCCTACGAAGAGAAATTTAAGAACACCCGGAATTTCCAAACATGCAAATATGACGCAAATTTCAATTTTAATATTCGTACTACAATAATAAGCTTGTAAAAGATTAGTTTTGCGAATTTCTATATAAGGCACCAGGCAATTTATTTCTCAACTTTTGGGGGGGGGGCTCCTTGTGTCCATTTTATGCAATCATTGTTTGCATTTCTCATTCATCACATTGTTCAAATATTTCTATCTTTTGTTACATATCATTAAAAACATTCTTAAACATTTCAAATATTTTCTTTATTCCTGAGAACAAGTTTTGTTATAAAAAACTTTTGGATTTCCACGGTAGAGAGAAATGAGGATTCTAAAATAACCCTTGTCACAGTTTTTCAATTTCCACTGAGCACTCAATCCAAATTGAGTCCTTCTCAATCAAATTTTTCCGAGTGAGGGATAATCTTGGGAAATGAAATTGAGGCGCGGCGAACACTAGATTCGATTGACATATCACGAGTTGTTGCTTGGACACAAGCTGGTTCTGGTTGTTCGTATTCACTGATTTTATGATAACTCCAACCGAGCATTTTACTGGCCATGCGACAGAATATTTTCCCGGAATGACTTCTTTAATGACGAGCGCAAGACAAACATGGGGATCATAAAAGAGATGAACTGCACATCCTCCCGGTATCAATTCCAACCACATTTCATATTTTTTGTCAGACGAGTAAAATTTATGATTGCTATTTAATATTAAATAGTTCGAGACATCACAGAAGAAAGCTGATATCGATCCAACAATTTTTCCTGATTCGTATCCGTTTGGGGTGGGTGGTAAGAAAAGAAACGGTGACGTTACGGAAATCGGAGAACTCTCTGTTGTCTCGCTGTTATCCGTGTCATGCCTTACTAAATTCTCACTAAGTGTGACCATCGCCCTTATTTCTTTCTTTACAGTTTCTCTTCTAGCAACGAGCTGATTTATATTATCAACTTCTTGGATTTTAGCATTTGTTTTTTCCAGAATATTCTTCATAAATTGTCCTTGCAATCTTTTTACTTTTAGTTTATTCTTATCACTTCCAGTCACCTCCGATTCGGTTTCTTGATTGTCTTTCAGCTCTTGATTACCCACTTCTTTGACCTCATGTGCATCTAATGCCGTTTTGATTTTTTGTTCAATTAGTTTGTCGAAGACTTTTAATTTGTTGCGTGCTGCCATCTGGGAGTTGAATACGAGATGAGAGTTAATTTCATCTCGGAGGATTTTAATCTTTTGTATTGTTATTAGTTTCTGTTTATAAAATTCATGTAATAAATGATTGGGAATTCGGTAATTCTGATCGTCAATAAAGTCGCAAGTGATCTGCTTAAATGGGCAAAACGTTGACATTTTGTTGCATGATCTAAGATGGTCGCACATCTTAATCAATGGGAAAAAGAGTTCACATAATTCCAAAGGACATTTAACTTTCGATCTCGAGATTCGAATGTTTACGTCATTTGCAGGAATGATGTTCATTTTCAACTGCAGATTATTGATAACGCATTGAGATTTATGGCTAGGGCAAACAGCCCGGTCATCAGCTTGATTTATCATGTAATTGTATATGCATTTCCTGCAATAGTAGCACCCACAGGGACCTTGAAAGGCCTGGATTATCAGTTTGTGGCAAATAGTACAAGCAAGGTTCTTATAAAGTTCTAATTCTCGATCAAATGAATAAATCTCCATCAGAGTCCACATTTCATCAAAGTTGTCCATTTCTATCAAATTATCACAAATAAGTTCTGTGATAAATGACATCATCTAGTAAAGACCAACATCATTGTACTTTATATGCAAATGTCTATTCATCATTGCAATTTCCAGTGAAGCGGTTAAGCGGTTCAGATCATTTTCTGCAGTTTTTACTTGCTACTATGGCTGAATGACTGTTGTTATTTCAGCTATAAAAAGTGAGTGAAGCATAAGGGTATATTTTACAATAGCATCTCGTCAAATATTCTAGATTGCATTTTAAGATTACGATTGATTTTTGTTTATTTTTATTAATAATGACCTTCATGCTTTTTCATCAAATTTGATTTAATTTATTTGTATATTGGTTATATGAGTCTATATCGGTCCGCATATTGTCTTCATAATCATCTTGGTCAATCAGTCATTTGTAATTGTCGCGCTGTTCGAATATACATTTAATTTTTATTAAATAGTTTTGTTTTCAATAATAAATATATTTTAAGAATTAAATTATTAATTATTATTAATTAAATATTAAATTAATCTCATTAATTATATTAGATGTATTCATATACAAATACACTAGTTGTGTCTCAATAACTAGAACAAATGTTTACAATTGTTAGGGATCCCGAATAATTATCAAATGACATTTGTGGATGAAGCACTTGGGAGACCCAAGGGCAACCTAATTTTGAGGCCCCCTCTTTCTTAATACTTTCTTTGCGACTTACCCATGTCTTTTAAATATTAGGAGGCGACAAAAAATTCAGATTACATATATATATATATATATATATATATATATATATATATATATATATATATATATATATATATATATATATATATATATATATATATATATATATATATATATATATATATATATATATATATATATATATATATATATATATATATATAGCATTAGTTATTTAGTAATAAAGAAATCAAAATAACATTCGAACAATATGGAAAAAACATCACAATATTTGGGCTAGAACTGATTTCTAAACCCAAAGTTAGGAAGGAGACGAAATGTGTCAGTACACAACACGCAAACCCAGCATTAAGTTTAAAAAAAAATATATAAAAACACCAAGTAAAACATCTAAATTAAAAGTAAAAAGGTCAACACGAGCTCGCACGTTACCAGGGGATGATAGTTCAGAAATATACTTAATTCTATGTCTATACTTAAGTATATATACTTAACTTATATTACCTTTAAAATTATAGTTGCAAATTTTTCATAAATGACACCCCTCAGATCATATAGTCGTTAATTATTATCCAAAGTACTAATTTAGCTTGTTTTCAGATATATTTAACTTATATTACCTTTAAAAATATAACTTGTAACTTTTATGATTGACCCTCTTTAAATCGTATAACTGTTAATTACTCCCCTCAAGGTATATAGTAATTAAACCCATATACCTATAATAATTATCTAAATTATATTATAATCTAATAATAATCTAAATTATAGAATTTATAAACTTGAAAAATAAAAATATTTTTTTATTTTTTTATAATTCACCCCCTCCGGTTGTACCATGGTTGAACCACACTTAATATCAACAACAGGAATTATGCATTTATATATTACACTTAAAAAATAAAAACTTGNCGCGAAATCGGCTTCGTGTTGAAACAATAAGATTTCCATACGATCCAACGGCCTTTTCAGACGGAAGTTTTCTTCCTCCAAATCTGTCATTCTGCCCTGCATGATTTTCTATATATCGTTACCGGTCCATTTCCAACACTCAGGGTTATACGATTTGACTCGTCTCTGAGATAGATAGACTGGGTCTCACTCTTAAATCGTGACCATTGGTTTCTCACTACCGTTCCATTTTCGAGGCATATGTTCTCGTAGTAGTTTGCATTAATTGAATAATTTTGATTCATTTTCAATTTTTCATAGCGGACAAATGATTTTCGCGAGTTAAGGGTGTCGACATTTAACCCTTGAAATGTGATTCGCACTTTCACCAAGTCCACTGGCTTCCAATATATATTGATTCCATTTATCTCTGGTTCTATTTCGATCACGTTTCGCATCTCTTTTGTGTGCACTTCTATCGGAATTTGCGTGTACCACTTTGACATGTTCTGTCTCAACAGCCATTGGTATTTGAAATTTGGCTTTAACTTTCGTACCGCAAATATATCTTTATCATAATTCAGTTCTACCACTGGTGCCGTATTGTCTAGTAAATTAATAATTTCTATTTGGTCTGCGATCTAGCATTTACAGTTCCACACAATATTTGTTAGCGTGGAATATATATGTATTTTCTCCATTCCTTGGATTTTGTTTACCGCATATGGTAAGTCGATCTTTTTTCCGCTCGCGACTGTTACTAACATCAGCATTATTGCTACATATAATATCTTATTGATGTAGCTGACTGGTGTTGGATTTTTCGTGAATTTCTGTTTCAATTTTGTTTGACCCGTTACTTTATTCTGCTTGGATCTTAAGGGGTATCTAGATTCATCTTCCTCTGGCACTAGTTTACATCGATTTGCATGCACAATCATCGGGTTAGCCTTTTTACTCCTGAATGGTAATAACTTCAAATTGGTTTCGGTTGTGTCGCACACTTTATAGGGTCCTTTAAATGGTCTTTGCAATTTAGGCGATAAATCTTTGAGAGGTTCCGGTCTGTTCAGATATACTAGATCTCCAATCTTTATGCCATGCACATGTGCTTTTTTATCGTAGGTTTCTTTATATTTCTCTTGGTTATGCTTTATTGTCAAACCGGCTTTAGTCCATACTGCCTGCATTCTTTCTTGCATCAATGCTTTATAATCGGGTATCTCCATATATTGTAAAATTGGTGGTTGGAATTTGAGATCAATCGGCATATTATTTTTCCTTAAATACATCAAATAAAAAGGGGTCTCTCCTGTACTTTGATTTACTGCATTTCTGTAGGCAAATAGACACGGCTTTATGAAGTCGTCCCAATCTTTATGTTTTCGGTTCACATATGATGAGATCATATTTATCAGTGTCCCATTAAATCGTTCCACTAGTCCATCAGTTTGTGGATGATATGGTGACGTATTCAATTTCCAAATTCCAAATAGGTCTGTGATTGATTTGAACATCTCGCTTTGAAAGTTCTTTCCTTGATCAGTTAACAATTTCTTTGGAGTACCATAGCGAAATATTATGTTTTCCACAAATATTCTAGCAATCGTGTCTGCTTTTTGGTTTGGAATAGCGTATGCTTCTGGCCATTTGGTAAAGTAGTCACAAAAAACAACAATGTATTTGTTTCCTTTTGTTGTTTCCGGTAATGGTCCCAAAATATCCATTGCCGTCATCTCCATCGGCGCTGCAGGTACTGGCATCGGTTTTAATGGTACTTTAATCTTTTTACCAGTATTTCTGCGGGTGATGCATACTTTGAAACTGTTACACCAATTTTTCACGTCTTGTTCCATTGTTGGCCAAAAGTATTTCAATTTTAATCTTGATAGCGTCTTGCGCGTTGACAAATGACCTCCCAACGCTCCATCATGATACTGCATCAGTAATGCGTCTCTGTGCTTGGCTGGTATAATAATTAATGCTTCCCCATTTTTCCAACATTTAAGTATTCCATTATGAATTACATATTTGCTGTTTGCATCTGTGAGTCGTTTCCAGTCTTGTTCTTTTCTTATTTTGACCGCTTGTTCCATAAATTGTTTTAATTCACTATCGTTTTCCTGATCATTTTGAAGTTCAGATATATCATTAACAGCTTTGATTGCAGCGAATATAGTACCTTCCAATTTTTCAGGTGTCCCTTCACTATCATTTTCTGGGATTCTTGACATTGCATCTGCATTCGCGTTAGCTTTACCTGTCCGATATTTAATCTCAAAGTCGTATTCTTGGAGGGCAATCGACCATCGTATTAACTTACTGGCTGAATCTCTGTGTTTCATTAACCACTGTAATGGATTATGATCTGTATAAACAGTAAATTTTCTGCCCAATAAATATTGTCTAAAAGTAGTAATTCCATACACTAACGCTAAAGTTTCCTTTTCAATCGTTGAGTAGTTTTTTCTCGTGAGGCCTCAGTGATCTGCTTGCATATGCTATTACGTGGTCCTTTTCACCTTCAAATTTTTGTCCCAACACCGCACCCAATGCAACGTTGCTTGCATCCGTCATCACGATAAATTGTTTTGTAAAATCTGGACATCTTAATATAGGAGTTGTCACTAATTTCTCTTTTAATGTGTTGAAAGCGTTTTGTTGCATTTGTCCCCAAATAAATTTATTGATTTTCTTTAGTAACGTATTCAATGGTTGTGCGATATAAGAGAAATCTTTTATAAATTTTCTGTAATAGCTCGCCAAACCTAAAAATTGTCTAACCTCATCGGCATCTTTTGGTACTGGGTACTCTTCCACTTTTTTGATGTTATCTGGATTCGTTTGTAAACCGCGCCGTGATATTATATGTCCTACATAAATCACTTCTGCTTTGCCCCATTCACATTTCGATGGTTTGATTTTTAATTTTGCACTTTTGAGCCGTTTAAATACAGTTTCTACATCTTTCAGGTGTTCTTCAAAATCATTTGAAAATATTATTATATCGTCAATACTTTATTATATATGTCGAATACCTCGTAACACATAATTCATTCCTCGTTGGAATGTAGCTGGGGCTCCTGTTACTCCAAATGGTCCAATCATACAGTCCTTTGCCATCCGAGAACGCCGTCTTTCCTCTATCTTCCTCTTTTACTCTAAATTGATTGTACCCTTTGTTTAAATCAATAACAGTGAAATATCGTGCCTCTCCCATTTGATCGAACATTTCTTGGGGTACTGGAATTGAATAAGTGTCTTTCCTCGTAACTTGATTTAGCTTCCGATAATCTACGCAAAAGTCTCCATCTTTTTTCTTAACAATCACTATTGATGAGGAGAATGGTGACGCGCTATCTCGAATTATTCCAAATTCCTTCATTGCTGTAATCTGTCTATCACTTTCATCTTGATGAACGTAGGGGATTCTGTATGGCTTTATTTTTATTGGAGTCTCGTCTAATAACGGTATTTCATGCTCAATTACATTGGTTAAACCCAAATCATATTCGTGTTTGGCAAAGATATCTCGGTATTTTCTCAACAGTTTTGTGAATTCCTTTTTCTGCATCTCATTTAAATCATTGCTTACCACTTCAGGCTCCTTGTACACCTTGACGTTTCTTGGTATTTTACAATTTGTTTCAATAGACATTTTTGATAATTTTCCCAATTTTGTTTTTGGGTGTAGCTGAACCGGTTTCTTACTGCTATTCGTTATATGGACTGGTACTATCTGATTTTCCACTTTGACAACTTCGTCACATATCGGTAAATCATATTTTTCGACTAGCGTTTGGTTTGGTTCGAATATAAAATCACCATTATCCACACTCATGGTATTTGCACAATATACCATCTCCGATTGTGGTGGTATTGTCAATGTCTGATTCACAAACACTTCACCTGCCCTGTGAATTATTTCTCCTGTTTCTCCTGCTATCAAATTACCTGTCTTTAAATCAAGTGAGACTCCGCCCAGCTGCTCTAATATATCCATACCGATCAGACATCGTACTGGACTTCCCTTCATTATGAGCGCATCGTGCGCTATTATTCGATCTCCAATATGGAATATGACTTTAAGTTGTCAAATTATGTTTAATTCATTTTTTGATAATGACCTCACTATTTCGTCGGTAGGCTTTATTCGCATTTTCTCCTTCGCGTTTAATACATTTTCCGATATTATTGTGTGACTAGATCCCGAATCAACCAAAGCTTCCACTTTATGTTTGTTCATTTGTATAAATATTCGGGGTTGCTTTCCTCTTTTTGTTAATGTCATCATTGAGTAGTTGCATGGTAAGCCTAACATATTTTTTCTCTCGATCTCTGCGCTAGAAGGCTCGATTCTCTCTCCTACCATTCCTTCACATTGTAATGCGATGTTTTCCACTGGTTTCATCTCTCGTAATCGATCAACTGGATACACTGGTGCTGGCTGCATAAATGATTTTGGTATACACAATTTTGTAAACGTGTCTACGCTACTTGCATTTAACAGTGGCTGTTTTAAGATTTGATAAGTTCTTAACGCTTCTTTATTCATTCCACTTAGTTCTTGATTGTCAGCATATAACGGTGCACTATCACCCTCGTTGTCATTGTCATTATTGTCGTCCCTCGAAGGGGTAGTACTAGCGTAGCTCACCTTTTTCTTCTTTAGTATTCGCGCCTTGAGTATCTCCAACTCCTGATATTGATGATGAGTAATGAAGAATCTAGCCAATAATGGTATGCAACCAATTACTACTTTCCACGACCAACCTGTGATCGCGTATAATCTGTGTGTTGATAGGACCTGCGATATTATCACTTTAATTACAACACATATTACATAAATTCCAATCAATCCGGCACACGCTTGTCCAATGAACATAAACTTTCCCCAGATCTTTTTCATTGTATTATACGTCGCTTTCTTGTAATGATCTGGAGTTAACAAATACTCGTAATTTACCTTCCCACTTCCGCTTGGGAGAATGGTATCTACCATTTCCATTATTACTCTTTCTTTCTTTGACGGAAATAACAAGTTTCTGCGAGCTTCCTCAATGTCTTCGCTCGAGTAAATTCCACTTTGCGACAATTTTTCTAACGACGTAAAATTTACCAGATATTGTAATTCTGTCAATTCTAGGTTTTCCGGTGTCTTTACTTCTCGATGATCTGGTAATGCAATCCAAGATTCTGGTGTTAGTCTGTATAATGGTGCCAACAATCTATTGCACTGTAATACTTTCGGTTTCACGTCCTCTTCTAGTAAGATTCGTGTTACAGGCTCCATAAATCGCAACTTTCCATTTAAATTCACTGGTAACTCGTTGGTGCATTGGTTGTACTTTGTCAGTTTAACTGGTACCGCTTTACATTTATAGCTATATAGTGCTTCACCGAAAATTCTGGCAAACACCCCATTTTCTGTAATTAACATTGGTGCTACCAAATTAGGATTGATTATAGCCATTGCCATCCGATTTCGGAGTATTTCTTTGTTGAGATTGCAATCATTTATAATAACTTCTCGGTACACATTTTCAACAGTATTTTGACCAAAGTGAAATAAATAATCTATTTTGTTATTAAAATAATTTGTCAACTTAATATCTCCGGCATGTATGTTTGTTTGGGCTTCTGTAATCATCTTCTGAGATACATATATACCTTTATAATTTGTCTCATAGACATTTTGTCCACACTTTGTTTTAGTTTCTTTTCTCAGGAATCGCATCCCATCTTCCTCCGAGGTTGACATTAACACTGTTGGAGTATCCTTCATCCGTAGAGGTGTGATTCTTGTTGTTGTACTCGTTGCTGGATCCATTCTTATTTTCTCACGCTTTTCCCTGATCGGTTCTCCCGTTATTTCTTTAAAACTCATTGACTTCAATTGCACTAAATTGCACTTCTTGGTATCGACATCGTACACCAAGATTGATTCTCCTGTCTGACAGCTAGATTGTTTCATGTTTCAGAATGGATGTGTTTGTAGTTTACCAGTATAATCATCACATGATCCATCAAATTCTCTTTATTCTGACATGTACTCTTCCACAACCACGGCTTTGTCAATTATAGCATCGTCTACTTTGTATGGCTCTCCTTGGCAATCACCATTCGACTTTATTATCCCTCGCACGGTTACAGTCTCACGGATTTTGTGGTTAAGCCTTTGCTTGTAGTTTAATATCTGCATTGATTTTCAACTGTCCTGTTTGAAAGGCTGCCAAACAATTCTCTGGGATTATTTCTATCGGTCTCGGTATCCATTGCATTTTCACCATCGATGAGTGGCTCCATTTTCCACAATAAAATACAAAAGTAGTTCGTTTCACTGTACACTCTCTCACCTTTGCTCGTCGAAATCCCGATTCTTGATATTCATGATATTTTACTGGATTTTTCACTTTAAATTTTACTGGATATGCATCCGAACACTCTGCTACGTTTACCAACGAATATACTCTTCCCATTTCGGTTTGGGAGCAGTCGTATGCCACCAATGAATTCGTCGTGTTTATTATTCCCAATAACATAATAATAGAAATCATCAACCATGGAAATGCGAGTTTTCCCTTTTTCCTCACTGTCTCTGTTTTTGGGCTCTCAGCCTTTTGTATCAACCTTTCCCATCCGCCATTGTTTGCGATCCACTTAGTCAAATATTTATTCGTCATTTCAGTAGCTTTCTTTATCAATGATTTTGAATTGTCACTTTCCAGACAACCATAAATACCAATCTCCAATATTATATAGGCTAGCACTGTCAATATTACATCTCGATCCAACTCGGTTCGTGTTAGGTCCTCAATTACTGCTTCCTCACAAAATTCCTTTTCTTCATAATTTCTTTTAATTATCGATGGTAATCTCCTCTTTAATTCCGTTGCCAATCTTTTTACAACTCTTTTCTCCCCCTCCGAAGTATCATCTTCTGTTTCAGTTTCATCTAACAAGTACAATTCCGTAACTAAACTTTTTAATATTCGCTCAGTTTCGCTTGATTCATCTAAACGCTCAGTTTCGCTTGATTCGTCTAAACTCACAGATTCAATTTCCGCATCATTCTGTTTTTTCCGACATATCGCAATGTCATTTTTCGTTTCAACGAAGTTCTCTTCATTTTTCATCTCATCTATGCTCGGTAGTGTCCTATTATCGGTGCTCATTTCCTCGATATCCCTTGTAACTTCATTTTCCGATCCCATTTCCCATTGTTTCTAATCTCTGCAATTCATTAATTTCTTGGTCAATTTCTCCTGGGTCATCTACGACTTCAGTTTTAATCTCTACATTATCATTATCCGTTTCCTCATACGGAGGCCAAAACGGTACTATTACTGCATCTTTTTCCATTTCATCACTTTGTTTTGTTGCGTACACATTATTAATACAATTTGGGTTACATCCGTAGTTTAACAAATATTCGTCATCATCCAATTCTCGTCCTTTGAACGTCAACACGATAATTCCCTCATTACCTAATATCTCCGCTGCTTTTTGTCGTATTTTCTTTGCTTTGACACTCCAATGTTCCTGATAATATTCAATCCTTTGATCCGCAATATTTAACGCTATTATTAAAGACTTCGCACTATCGTCTGCCGCCTCATAATCATGTCCTAGTTTTCGGATTACCTCTTTCAACTTTGCCTGATAACTTGTCGGTTTATTCGTATACGGTACGATGCATTCAAACAACCCTTCTTTCATGTCTCGATCCATTTCGATGCTCATTATGAAGTCGATACTCGCATTAATTTTATCTCTATTCCCTGCATACAGGGTATCTTGTAAATCTGCTAGAATCTTTTCCCAATTTTGTCTGTCTGAATTCAAAGTATTAACAGCATTAACAACATTTACTTTATTTTTCCAGCCTGGTATCAGACTGCAATCTACCAAGTACTCCTCGTCTTTCAGACATCGATTCTCAAATTTTAGTTGCACTTGCCATCCGCTGTATTGACGCAGATCGCTCATTTAGCTCTCTGATTTGTCCGTATGCATTTACACGGAATTGGCACTTCACATTATCAAGTCCCGTCGTTTCCACTATGATATCAGCAAAATCCCTTGTTGACCGTAAGGCCTTGCCAAACTTTTGCATTTGTTTAAGTATCTCATCGTCTCTGTTTCCTTTGAATAACTTTGCACATAAATTTATGGCTCTCTTGAGTTCGCTTTGGGTTAGTGACATCACACTGAGTTCTGCGATCCATCGTTTCAACTGGGAGTTGTCAGTTTCCATTTTCTCAAGCCATTTTTCAACTCGGGCTAACAGTGCAGTCGGATTCTCATCTGATGCGATCTTTCGCACTTTCGTGGCAGGTTTTCCCTCACCTTCTGACACGGTTCCAATTATCATATGAGATTCAGTTTTCTCATCTGATTCAAATTTCGCCACTAATTTGTTCAGCTTCTGTCGCATTTCTCGAAATTCCTTTTCCATTTTGTCTTGAGCTAATCTATACCTGTCCCGTTTTTCCCATTCGATTTCGATGATTTTTCCATTTATTGATTTTTCTCGGATTTCCGGACTCTCACCTTTCATAATTGCTTTTGGCATTTTCTAATACTGTTTCCATCACACTTTCCTTTACTATTGATTCTGTGCACGATCCCGCTTTTATTTGTCTTTTTTTCTTCGCTTACTTTCTATTTGAATTATTATCCCAAATTTCATTTAAATTTTAATTTTAATTTACAGACCTCAACATAAAGATCAAATTGATTTATTATATGGACTAATAAAAGACGTTAATAACAAAAATTGTATTCTATAAAATAAATTCTAGTTACTTATTGATCTTCTTCCAAACACTTGGGATAGTCCTTTTCATCCACGAGAGATTTTAATTCATCGGGTTTCAATAGAGAGAACTTAAATACCCATCCTAAATATTTTCAAAAAATCATTTTATATTTAACATTTACAATAGCAACCTTTTTAATAACATTTATAGGGATGTTTATTTGTCAACCGGCTTTCATTTCCCAATCGTTTGCCGGCTTCAAAAATGTTCCCTGAGCCAGGGCTGAGAAATTCACTTGCTGCTTTCAAGGATTCTGCTGTTCCACATTCGTCTTAATTTAATTAAAAGAGAAATATGTAAAATTAAACGTACGAACCATGTTGGCAAGTTTTGGAACCAATTTCTGGTGGTAACACATAGCTGTATCACCTGGTTTTCTTTTTAGATTTAAATTTAGTAGTATTTACATATATAATAAAAGTGTTGAGGTCCGCAAATTAAAATAAATTGAAATGAAATTTAGGTTAATAATTTAAATAAAAAGTAAGTGGAGAAAAAGACAAA
This sequence comes from Schmidtea polychroa, assembly GCA_959609185.1. Classification (NCBI taxonomy): domain Eukaryota; kingdom Metazoa; phylum Platyhelminthes; order Tricladida; family Dugesiidae; genus Schmidtea; species Schmidtea polychroa. Next base: position 79,568 of record CAUHTR010001126.1, read on the forward strand.
TAAAAGTGGGATCATGCACAGAAGTGATAGTAAAGGAAAGTGTGATGGAAGCAGTATTAGAAAATGGCAAAAGCAATTGCGAAAGGCAAGAATCCGGAAATCCGAGAAAAATCAATAAATGGGAAAATCATCGAAATCGAATTGGGAAAACGGGACAGGTATAGATTAGCTAATGGTCAACAAGATGATGATGAGGGATTTATCAGAAAATGGTTAGGAAGGGTCGAAAAGCTTTCAAATGTGTTAAAACAGAAAATGTTAATTAATTAATTAATTGGCTAATGGAAAACCCGAGCTAATGGGAAACCCGAGCCAATGGAGAACCCGAGAGATGAAGGTAACCTGAGCTGGGTAAACAAGAAGATAAGTAAACAGAAGGAAGATTTTCAATACAAAAATGATGGTCCTGGGATTTTCAATACAAATAAAATTTTTTCAATACAAAAATCCGACTACCACTAAAAAAGCCAAGGATTATTCACACTATAGTGAGGGGGTCTCGATGATCCTGGGATTTTCAATACAAAAATCCGACTACCACTAAAAAGCATGGTAATTTAAGGTCTCAGGATATTTTCAATACAAATAGGTGGTCTACACTAAAAAAGCCAAAGATTTTTCAGACTATAGTGAGGTGAGTCTCATTGGTCCTGAGAAAAAGGTGGTCTACACTAAAAAAACGTGGTAAATTTTTCAATTAAAGTAAATAATGGTCCTAAAAAATTAAATTACAGTAAATTATGGTCAAAAATTTAGAATTACAGTAAATTATGGTCCAAATTTTGAATTACAGTAAATTATGGTCAAAAATTTAGAATTACAGTAAATTATGGTCCAAATTTTGAATTACAGTAAATTATGGTCCTAAAAAATTAAATTACAGTAAATTATGGTCAAAAATTTAGAATTACAGTAAATTATGGTCCAAATTTTTAAATTAAAGTAAATTTAGGTTCTTAAAAATTAAATTACAGTAAATTATTGTCAAAAATTTAGAATTACAGTAAATTATGGCTGAAATTTTTAAATTAAAGTAAATAATGGTTCTAAAAATTAAATTAAAGTAAATAATGGTTCAAAAAATTAAATTACAGTAAATAATGGTTCTAAAAATTAAATTAAAGTAAATTATAGTCAAAATTTTTGAATTACAGTAAATTATGGGTCTAAAAATTGAATTACAGTAAATTATGGGTCTAAAAATTGAATTACATTAAATTATGGTCCTAAAAAATTAAATTAAAGTAAATTATGGTCAAAATTTTTGAATTACAGTAAATTATGGGTCTAAAAATTGAATTACAGTAAATTATGGGCTAAGATTTTTGAATTAAAGTAAATGATGGTTCAAATTTTTCAATTACAGTAAATTTAGGTTCTAAAATATTAAATTACAGTAAATTATGGTCCAAATGTTTCAATTACAGTTAATTATGGTCCTAAAAAATTAAATTAAAGTAAATTATGGTCTAAATAAGTAAATCAAGGTCCAAATTTTTCAATTAAAGTAAATAATGGTTCAAATTTTTAAATTAAAGTAATGAATGGGCTCAAATAACTAAATTAAGGTTCTAAAAAATTAAATTAAAGTTAATTAAGGTCCAAATTTTAAAATTAAGTAATCAATGGTCAAAAATTTTAAATTAAAGTTAAATAAGTAAATTAAAGTAATAATTTTTAAATAAGTAATGTAATAAGTAAATTAAAGTAAGATTTTAAAATTTATTAACAAAAAGTTGAAATAATAGAAGGTGTTTGAGAATTGAAATTTTTTAATGAAAATTTGTAATAAACTAGTTATGTAATAAACTAGTTTAAATTAATATCCTTCTCACTTATATTCCCTCGATTCTCTATTTTCCACTAATTATTATCACTAATATCCCCCCGATTTCCCACTATTTAATCATTTGTATCCCCTCGATTTTCCATTAATTATTCGCCTATAACCCCCCAATTTTCCATTAATTATTCACCTATATTCCCCTGATTTTCCATTAATTATTCCCCACAGATATTTCTTTTAAGATTTTTTTTATTAAATTTATGAATTTTATGAAATAATTTTAAATAAATTCAATTAATATATTTGCATTCTTATCAACCTTCATCTTATCTATGCCCATTCAATGATCCATTAATGAATTATTCTATCAATTATTTTCACCCATTTGAATTTATCATCGAGTAATGAATAATTTCCTCACTTTAATGAAGATTCTTACCACCTTCATTGTTAATTTTATCAAAGTTTAAAGAATAATTGTCTTTTTATCCTACAATTGCTTACCACTTTAGATTTTTTATCGAAATTATGATAATTTTACTGATTCAATGATAAATTTGAATGAGTTTTATTATATATACTCTGAGTTTATCCGACAAAATATTCTGTCCCCCTATGGGTATTGCTCACAAGGGTACTACTCACATTCAACATGTCGCAAGGGTACTGATCATTTAATGCTTTTATTTGAATGATTATTTAGGCAAATTTGTTCTTTAAGGTATTGATAATTTTTAGAGTTGATGGTTTTAGTAAATATTCAAGTAAATTTCTATAATTTTTGTGAATTTTTATCGTTTTTTTTTGTGAATTTTTATCGTTTTTTTTTGTGAATTTCTATTATTTTTGCGGATTTCTATTATTTTCCATAATTTTTTGTGAATATTTGTAATTTTTGTGGATATCTATCATTTTCGTGAACTTCTATCATTTTTATGAATTTTTATCATTTTTGTGAATTTCTTTGATTTTTGTAAATTTCTATTATTTTTGCAGATTTCTATCATTTTTGTGAATTTTTATCGTTTTTTTGTGGATTTCCATCATTTTCATGAATTTCCATAATTTTTTGTGAATATCATGTTTATTGAAAGAATATTTAAAAATTTAAAGTTAGTTCTAAGATAAATTTAATTAATTTCTTGATAATTGGGTGCATTTTTATTGACTTGTTTTTAAATTTTAAATAAAAAATTATTTTCAATGAGGTTAATAATTAGAGTTTTTTACAATAATCAAGTAGTAGGATAAATTTTGATGAGGATATTGAATAATTTTCTAAGAATTTCATGTTGACTGATTAAAAGTTTTAATGGTGATAAATTTAATTGATAAATTTAATTAATTTCTTGATAATTAGTGGTATTTTATTGAATAGTTTTAAAATAAAAATTAATTTCATTGACAATTAGGTTAATAATTAAGTGATTTTTGATGATAACTTTGTAATGTATTTGACTAAATAATTTTTTCAAAAATTTTCTAAGAATATTTACTCATTGATGAACTTTAAAAAACATAAGCTAAGAAACCAGTTAACTTTAAATTTACTTGAAAATGATTGTTGGATATACTGAAATTTAGTTTGTTGTTATTGCTTGAAAATGATTGGCTGAATCGATGAAGAATTAAGATCAATCAATATATATCATCTCCAGTTAGGTATTTGATGGTAAATATTTGTAGAAATTTTAGTGAATTTTGATTGGTTAGTGGGCTCTTATTATTTAGCTTCTAAATTATTTCAATGGAAGAATATTTGGTGTCTATAACAATTAAGTCATATTTTTTGAAGAATTCTCTAAGGATTTTAAGAGGATTGAGTGAATTAAAGGAGGATTCAAGTGGGTAGAATTAAGGGATATAATCAGATAGGTGTTTAAAAGGGTAGAAATATTTGGTGAGAGATCGATTAAGCTGGGATATTGTCGGTGAGATTTAATGAGAGATCGGTTAAGATGGAAAAATATGATCTTTTGAGGGGATATAGTCGGTTAAATTTAATGAAGGATGGGTTAAGATGGGAATATATCATTGTAAGGGAGATATAGTCGATTGACTTTAATGAGAGATCGGTTAAGATGGGAAAATATGATCTTTTAAGGGAGATATAGTCGATTGACTTTAATGAGAGATCGGTTAAGATGGAAAAATATGATCTTTTAAGGATGATGTTGGTAAAATATCAATGTTTTAAGGGAAATTGCACTACATTAGTCAGTTATGAATCAATAATAATTTGAAATTATATCGTTTTATTAGATTGTAAAGAATGCATAGTAAATTAATTTAGATTTATGGTTTAGAACATTGTTTTATTAAGTAGGGATAATGATCGATTTACTTGGTTTTGACAATGAAATCTTTACAGATAATTGGGATTGATATCAACTTTAAATTATTTTTATCTTTATTTAGACGGAGAATGACAAAAGTTGAGAAATATGGACTTAAAACATTGACTAAATAAAATTGATCTTTATTGGAAGAAATCTTGATTTTAATTAGTAATTAAATCGGTTGAATATTGGTAAAAATGATCATTTGAAGAAATATATTTTATTGAATGGATAAATTTAATCTTTCAATGGGAGTAATATTTAGTAGTAATATTTAATTAAAATTTCGAGTACAGTAATTTATTTTTAGAATAAAAATTTAATTATAACCAGTTTTATCATTAGATTTTATAAATTATTTAGAGTTAATGACCAAATTATTTTACATGTTTTATATGGAAATATTCGAGATAATAGGAATTAGTCATTTAAAAGGATTTTAAGCAATCTTATTAGTCTGAGGTAAATATATAACCTTTTAATGATCTAAAGATAGAGATATTTCAGGGAAATTTAATGCTTTTTAGATGATTTTAGTGAAATATTTGTATTAATATGGATTAAGGGTAGAAATATAGTCATTTAAGGGATTTTAAGGAATCTTATTAGTTTGAGGTGAATATATGATCTTTAACAAGTACTTATCATTAAAATACCAATCTTTAAATATTGATATATTTTAGGGGGGAAATGATTCTTTTTAGCTGTTTTTATTGGAGAATTCACTTGGATATACCAATTATTGTCATTTAAATGAATTTACTGGTTTGTTAGATGTTATCATTAGCTATCTCTCTGTCTCTTTTGGAATTTAATGATAATTATTTTTATTGTAGATTGACGACATTGATAATTTTAATGAATTTCTACAGATTTTTTTTTGAATATATTGAGCAATCAGTCAATCAATTTGAGTACTTTTACAAAAATAATTAAAATTAATTTTATTTCAATTATTTTATTCAATCTAAATCAATTATCTACTAGATCTTATTTCAAAATTTTTATTAATTTATTATCTTAGTTGATTCAACTTAAATGATCAATATTATTTTATTTACTGGATGATTAATGATTCAAATTCTTTCTTGTCCATTAATTAAATTTTTATGATATTTATTTTGAATAATTTAAACTTTTACAATTATTTAATCAATTTTTACCAAGTTATTGATGCCTTGAATTCAATTAATTTTTCATCCAATTTTTCAAGTGATGAGTATTTACTTTTAAAGATCAATTTGTGTTAGTACATAGTTGTTGGTTGTAGGTAGTTGGTACTTGGTAGTTGGTATCTGATAGACTTTTTAGATTTTGATAAGAAGATATTGTATGTGATGAAGATTATTTTGTATTTAATTGCTATTATTTTTATGTGTTGTTAGTTGATTGTTGGTACTTGGTATCTGTTTGATAGTATTTTGCTGATAGTCTTGGTATATTGTTGTAAGTACTTGGTATCTAGTTGAAAATACGTGTTTATAGTTACTGGTAGATGATATTAAGTTGTTGGTATCTTGTACTTGGTAGTTGGTGTGATGTTGTTAGTATCTAGTTGTAGGTTGATATTTGTTAATTTCTCGATGGGTTTTGATGTTGGTTGTAAGTACTTGGTATTTAGTTGTTTGAGACCTAGTTGTTAGTACTTGGTAGCTAGTTAATGGGTAGGTTGTGGTTGAGTGTTAGCAATACCCTTACGACTAGTACCTTTACGACTAATACCCTTACGACCAGTACCCTTAGGGGGGTCAAAACATCCTGTCGGATAAAATCATCATTTTTGTTAAATTTAGACACTTTGAAAAGGTTTTTCTACTGATTGTAATTAAATATATTTTTGAAGATAGATAAAAAATTAATTTAAAAAAGCATTTCATAAAATACAATAAAGAATATTTAGTAGTTAGTTGTAAGTATCTGGTTGTTTGAGAGTTAGTTAGTACGTGGTATCATGTTGAAAGTATTTGTTAGCATCTAGTTAAAAATATTTAATAACTGATTGTTGGTAACTGTTGAATTATTATTATTATTTTTATTATTATTATTATTATTATTATTATTATTATTATTATTATTATTATTTTTATTATTATTATTATTATTATTATTATTATTATTATTATTCCATTAAAATTTTCCATTTAAATTTTCATTATAAATTACATTTCTCAAAAAAAGTTGGTGGTTATTCAATCTTTTGATAATAAATTTAAAAATCTTACTTTAATTTACTTATTTAGCTTTAATTTAAAATTTGAACCATTGGTTACTTAATTTTAAATTTTGAACCTTAATTTACTTATTTAAAATTTTTAACTTTAATTTACTTATCCTTAATTTACCTAATTATCCTTTATTACTTAATTTTACACCATAATTTACTAAACAACTAATTATAACCATTATTTTCATATTTAACCAATAATTTCATGTGGTCATCTGGTTGTAAGTACTTGGTACCTAGTTGACAATGCTTAGTAGTTGGTATCTGTTTGATAGCTGGTTGATAGTACTTAGTAGCAGGTAACTGGTTGTTAGTAACTAGTTGTATGTACTTGGTAGGTGGTTGTTAGTAGTTGGTATCAGGTAACTTGTTGTTAGTATCTAGTTGTTGGTATCTGTTTGATAGCTGGTTGATAGTACTTAGTAACTAGTTAATGGGTAGGTGATTGTAGGTACTTGGTAGTTGGTTAATAATGCTTAGTACCTGGTTGTTGTTGGTTGTAGTTACTTGGTTGGTTGTAGCTAGTTGGTTGTTGTTGGTTGTTAGTACTTGGTACCTAGTTGGTTGCTTGTTTTTGGTTGTTAGTACTTGGTAAGTGGTTGTAGGTACTTAGTAGCAGGTAACTAGTTGTTAGTAACTAGTTGTAGGTACTTGGTATCTGGTATCTGGTTGTTAGTAACTAGTTGTAAGTACTTGGTATCAGGTAACTGGTTGGTTGGTTGTTTTTGGTTGTTAGTATCTAGTTGTAGGTACTTGGTAGTTGGTTAATAATGCTTAGTTCCTGGTTGTTAGTTGATTGTTAGTATCTGGTACCTAGTTGGTTGCATGTTTTGATTGTTAGTACTTGATACCTAGTTGGTTGCTTGTTTTTGGTTGTTAGTATCTAGTTGTAGGTATCAGGTAACTAGTTGTTAGTAACTAGTTGTAAGTACTAGGTAGCAGGTAACTGGTTGTAAGTACTTGGTATCTAGTACCTAGTTAGCTGGTTGTAGCTAGTTAATGGGTAGGTGGTAGCTAGTTGTTAGCTGGTTGTAGCTAGTTAATGGGTAGGTGGTTGTAGGTACTTAGTAGTTGGTTACTGGTTGTTGGTATCTAGTTGTAGGTATCTGGTTGATGCTGGTTGTAAGTAGTTGGTAGGTGGTAATTAATGCTTAGTACCTGGATGTTGTTGGTTGTATGTACTTGGTAGGTGGTTGTATGTACTTGGTAAGTGGTATCAGGTAACTGGTTGTTAGTTGGTTAATAATACTTAGTACTTGGTTGTTGTTGGTTGTATGTACTTGGTAGGTGGTTGTAGGTACTTAGTAGTTGGTATCAGGTAACTGGTTGTTAGTAACTAGTTGTAGGTACTTGGTATCAGGTAACTGATTGTTAGTAACTAGTTGTAGGTATCTGGTTGTTAATACATGTTCGTAAGTTACTGGTTGTTGGTACTAAGTTGTTGGTAACTGGTTGTTGGTATCTAGTTGTAGGTATCTGGTTGATGTTGGTTGTAAGTACTTGGTATCTAATTGACATGGCTTAGTACTTGGTAATTGTCGGTTGTTATTATTTGGTATCTTGTACTTGGTATCTGGTAACTGGTTGTTAGTATCTAGTTGTAGGTAACTGGTTGCAAATACATGTTCGTAAGTTACTGGTTGTTGGTACTAAGTTGTTGGTTTGTTGTTGAATTATTATTAAAATTTGTCTTTGAAAAATATTTCATAAAAATTTTCATTAAAAATTATCTTAAAAATTTCCATCTAAAATTATCATTGAAAAATATTTCTTAAACATTTCCATTAAAAATTAACTTAAAAAATTATTCCATAAAAATTTCCATTAAAAATTACTTAAAAAATTATTTCATTAAAATTTTCATTAAAAAATTTCAATTCTCAAACACCTTCTATTATTTCAACTTTTTGTTAATAAATTTTAAAATCTTACTTTAATTTACTTTAATTTACTTATTTAAAAAATTATTACTTTAATTTACTTATTTAACTTTAATTTTAATTTTTTACTTTGATTACTTAATTTTAAAATTTGGACCATTATTTACTTTAATTTAATATTTTAGAACCTAAATTTACTTTAATTTAAAAATTTGGACATTGATTTACATTAATTAAAAATTTGAACCATTATTTACTTTAATTTAAAAATTTGAACCTTAATTTAGTTATTTGAGCCCATTCATTACTTTAATTCAAAAATTTGGACCATAATTTACTTTAATTCAAAAATTTGGACTATTATTTACTTTAATTTAATATTTTAGAACCAAAATTTACTTTAATTTAATTTTTAGACCCATTATTTACTGTAATTTAAAAATTTTGACTATAATTTACTTTAATTTAATTTTTAGAACCATTATTTACTGTAATTTAATTTTTTAGAACCATTATTTACTGTAATTAAAAAATTTGGACCATAATTTACTGTAATTCTAAATTTTTGACCATAATTTACTGTAATTTAATTTTTTAGAACCATTATTTGCTGTAATTCAAAAATTTGGACCATTATTTACTGTAATTTAATTTTTTAGGACAATTATTTACTTTAATTTAAAAATTTACCACGTTTTTTAGTGTAGACCACCTTTTTCTCAGGACCAAGGAGACCCACCTTAATNTAACTACCTACTCAGGGGGAACCGACTTAAATTAACCAAAAATCCAACAAAGGTAACTTTCACTGTTTATAACAAATGTTTTCTAAATCAGTGTTTCCCAAACGGTTGAACCAGGTGTGCCACGAGACTTTTTTTCTCAAAAAATTGGTAATAAAAAAATTTACAAAAATTATATCAAGTTTTTTACTATGAAAAAGTTGCTTCTGTGGATCAAAATTAAAAAAAAATTGTTTTTATTACCTTATAAAAATATCTCGTAATCATATTTAATTAGTATAGACTAAAATGTAGCTTTTTTATATATCATTGGAAAGTCAAAAAATTTGTAAAAATATTTGATTTTTGGGCAGGTGTGCCGCGAGCTTTTCAAATGTTTTAGTGTGCCGTGAGCGAGAAAAGTTTGAGAAATTTAGTTATATATTTTTTCAGCTTAACATTTTTT